>ML993909.1:0-96724 GCA_010093945.1 Delitschia confertaspora ATCC 74209
TAGGTCGTGTTTTGGCAATTGTGACATTGGTTGACTGGATTTCTTTTTCGTACTCATGGATAAGCAGATTTGGAAAGTGATAAAAAAAATACTTTGGTTTTCTTGATAATTGCCTTATATTAACTTTGATAAATGGTACAAACAATAATATTTACTACATACGACCATAGGTAGGAGAAAATAGGGCTTCCCGTCCGATCAGCCGTACTCAAGCTCCTAACCGGCCAGTTAGTATTGCGGTGGGTGACCACGTGAGAATCCTGGCTGTTGTATGTTTTTTTTTTTTTACTTTTCGTACTACTAGTGGTTACAGGGCTTGAGGACGTTGCGTACGAAGAATAGGAGAGAGAGTGTTATTGAATATGTTGGGGGTAGGTAAACCATAACAATTTTTCTGTAATCCCACAATTGAGGGAAGGAAGTCTTTATATTTGAAGTGCCTGGAATCCTTTGTAAAATGGAACTGGAAATCATAGGGTGAGTTGGGAAGAAGTGAAAATAGGTTTTCAGGTCGTGGGTATCGTCCGTTCGGACAGAGTTACGGTGTGAAAATTTGTCACGTGCTGATTATTATGGGCTTCTGTGGATGACGTCGCGTAAACACGCTATCATCTAGGCTTGCTCTGAAAATTAAAGACAAGCTGTAAGGTAGGCTGTTTGTATTTGAGTATAGGCCAAATTCCGGGTGGGCGAAAATAAGCATGTTGCCCCTAAATTAGGATGCATCATGGCGGTCTTCCATCCCTATAAGGTTGCATAATCATTCGCAAGTCTAGAGCTCTTGCAGCAGCGATGCTATGTATGCATTATTTATCAATTGATCTCAGAGATGACTTCTAGAATCGACTTCCGTATGCACATCTACTATCAACTCCACCGTGGCCACTATCTAGCACCAGTTCCGTCTGGACTATGTGCACTGGCTAAACCGCGCCTACTGAGGCTTATAATCTTCAAAATGAAGCCATGCTTGCTGTATCATTGATGGCAGTCAGCATGCTCATCAGGGGCTTTGGATTTAGTCGAGGATGCATGACATTACGAAGGATATCTCACCATAGTAGGCAGAGAAGAGCACATAGTCCTTCTTTCCGCGGCGATGTCACCGACATTCTGTTCATGTGGCATAAGGATCATTGAACTGAGGCTTCGGTGTACCGGAGTCGCCCCTGAACGTGGGTTTCCACATTTGGCCTCTTGCCACTGTGATTTTGAGAGCGCTGTCCTCTTCTTTGGCTAATCAGCCATGCACAGTCTGCAGCTCGAGAGTCATTGCGTCTGCATGGGATGATGAAAGGCCAAGTAGGATGGGAACCTCAAAGTCCGTTGAGTACATATAAAGATTGATTCCCTGGACTTGGACACTCATATATCAGCTACTTCCATCTCTCAACAACTTCCTTTTATGACAACATATTCGGAAAGCAAGGCGGATCGCACGAAAAACAGTCAACATTCGTGCTCGGCTACATCTACATACACCTACTTCAATCCCTCAAAGACTTCATATTCACATCCTGGGAGGAATTACCCGACTTAGGTTTTATGATGCCTGTTGAGACGTAAGATAAAGTGTGATGGCGGCCAGCAAAGATGCGGCAATGTAGAGCAGACAGTATCGACTGCTCTTATGCACGAATGGCTGACAAGCATCTCAACAACCAAGCAAAAAACCACGGAAGACCATATTTTACTGAGCGAGTGGACACCAGGAGACCTTTGGGCTCATGTATATGAACGATATTCGAACTCACCTATCAACTTTGACATGAGATATTACCAGTGCCGTACCTCTAGATAAGAATTCTTGCCTTTCCTTTACCATCAAGGTCTTTAACCTTCCCCTCTAGTCTGGAAGCCGGTCACATATGTGTCAAGTTATGAATACAGGTCAGCGGTGGACCCGCCGACGGTTCACGGATAGCACATTATCATATCCCTAGAATTTACTTCACTATGTCCTCTGTTCATTTGAAAACTACGTTTTCTAAGGCGCGCGATCCGAGGAACACCACGCTCCGTTCCGTGAACATGCACTGTATGAAGTGCCTGTATGGAGAACGACTGTTTGTTGCGGAAAGGATGTCGAGCGCATACGCTGCGTAAAAAAGGTCTTAGTGTTCGAATTACAGAGTATGGCTAGAAAAAGACCATGTATTTAACTATGCTTACCGGTTCTCTGCTGAGAAGCAATGCGACGATGATACATCTTCCAAAGGATCAAGAATGTTGGAGGGCATGTGACGAGAAGGGTAACGATAGCGATGACGGCTTCAGCGGACAACACCATCTTGAAAATATGCTCAGTAGTCAAGAACACTTATGGTTCGGCGACCGTTGAGCGTTGTCATAGTGGGAAGGAATAAATCATATATGTATTAAGTTCTTAATCACAGCCACCGACGGCCCACTGCTCGTAGATTTTGGGAATCACCAATGTGTAGCAGCGATATCTCGAAAGGGTAAGGGCAGTGAGGCAGCTTAAGGTAATTCTGGGAACAGCGAGTAAGGTGGGCTATTCACTATGATAGAGTAAGCGAAACTAGATTGGTAATGCACAAAGATTATGGCAAGCACCAAAGGTGGAAGGCGAGCACAATATAAAATTGGCGTGTCGTCGCAGCCTCCAGGAACAGGCAAAGAATATCAGATTACATGGACCCAAAAGATTCTGGCATAAGCCAATCATTTTGTAATGCAGATTCAGCCCATAACTGCGTCACAACCTACCTACTGGCTGGTTCGTTCTCGCTCACTGGAAATCCATGTGAATCAAAACTGTATTCCTGCTTCATTAAGCTTCTCATCCTTGTGCCGTACGAAATTCGTCATATCTGCCAACCTCACTGAAGACCACTAGAATGCGTACCAGGCTACCATTCATTCATTGTACATTACCCAGAAGAAAACACTTCAAGGGTCACGCGGTGTGATGCAAGAAATGTCTACAAAATACCGCTTCAATGCAACGTAAGAGATGTCCTTCCAAAACTCGGTCTGAGCGTCCTCTCATAACATGTCAAGGAAAGCGCGGTATGAGCGACACTTTAAGAAATGGGGTCTTAAAAAGAAGAAGTAAAAAGAGCTGTGGGAGAAAGCTACAATCCAGATCAATAAAAGAAAGAGAGACAACAAAGAGAGCGAAGTGAGGATCGACGGTGAGCTTGTTCCAGTGAAGAAGTGGAAGAAAGAGGTTTCGCGATGCTACGAGGCAGCATTTCCGCAAAGTTTTCAAGGTGATTACTAGCCTTCAATTTCTTCCGATGGTTGATATAGAGTGCTCATACTTTCGCAGCGTCAAGCCCAAGGATGCCTGATGCACTGTACATCTGCACCCCTCCAGCCTTGCCAGGAATACGCCATTGCTGTATAATCTCCCTTGGTTCCGATTGCTAGCCTCCATTGAATCCAAAGGTCCATATGCTATTCGTCTCAGTTTTCTATATATTATAGCTAACAGCAGTCTAGACGACCCTTATCCCGATCTAGCTGCTGTTGCTATCAATATGGTCAGCCATGTCACTAGCAATCTAACCCCGTCACAACCACAAAGCCTCCAAATTATAGGTCAAATGCCAACAGTATCAGACGAGATCATCTCAGCCTTTCAATCTTGGGCTGCTAAATTAACTTCTCACACCTGCCACACAGTCGAACCTCATCCGGGACATTCATAATCATCTACGTGTCATAATACCGGAAGCTCTCGAGAGAGAGCCGAACGTGGGTCATGCGGGCATGAGTAAACTCATCAAGATGAACGACAATGTTCAATATCTCAGCCTGGCAATATTTTTTTTGTCCAATAATATATTAGGCAGCGAAAAAGTCGCTGCGATGGCCGAAATTTGCCAATATGAGAGGAATTTGCAGTTTCTGAGGTCCCTGCTGTCGATACACAACCCGACAGTTGAAGCTTTTGCAAAAAAGCTTTTTCTAGGCGCGATACAATCTGGATATTCTGTTATTATACAGGGGTGTTTAAATGCAGGAGTGAACTCTAACACACAAGTCCTGGGACAATCCGCTTTACAGTACATTTCCGGGAAGGGCATTATTGAGTTAGTTCAGGTCCTTCTCGCTGCTGGTGCAGATGTCAACGCCCCGCCAGCAGGTTATGGCGGAGTGACGTCGCTTCAAGCCACTGCTCTTGGTGGATACGTTACAGTTGCTACAATACTTCTTGATGCTGGTAATGATACAATGACAATTGAGCCTTAGAGCATGGGAGGACCGCTTTAGAAGCAGCTGCATAGCATGGGCGTATAGATATGGTGCAGTTGCTGCTCAATGCTGGTGCTACACTTCACGGAAACGGGTATATGCAATACAAAAGAGCACTCCGACAGGCATCAGATAATGGACACAACGCTGTACGAAGGTTTGTTGAAGCACACAGCAAAAGCAGTATCGCGGAAGAATATCTTTGAGTATGGACGCTTAAGTTAGCTTAGCCAATTTGAGGGTTGAACATTCTGTTCTCCAATTCGTTCACCGTGTCACCTTGAAGCTTTTGCCCCTCTTCAGTTGGAATACATTCCCTCCCACTTTAACCCTGCGTTGCGAGGACGTCTTCTCTCAGACATAATCTAGTAGCAATCGTCGTCTCGCAGCGTCTCTCCAGACGAGTTGTTTCAGCAAGAGGAAGCAGCGATTCAAGTTGGATCATCAAAATCTATCGACTTGGTACAGTTACGCTCTAACAACCGGCGGCATTAAACCATCTCGACTGACGACTTCGTACTTATCTCAACCAATTACTTTAAATCATCCTCGATGGGCAACTTCAAGCTCTCCTTAACAACGACTTCAAGCCAATCCCCTCATGACTTAATATCAGACATTTCCGAAGAAGTCATTACTTGCGAAGACGGAAAGTCCTTTGAGACATATGAGCAGTGATATAAGAAAGAGCATGCAGCCCAGGTCATTCGTGAAAAAGAAGCAGACAAGAATGAGGCCCCATTCGAGGATAAGGAGCCGTCCAACCCAATAGCTCTTTACCAGAATACCTCCCGAGGACAAGAGCATTTGGACTGAACACTATCAGAACGAGAGCCCCATCTTGAGTGAACCATTCCGACTCACACTCGCACCCTTACCCGGAACACCCGAACCCCGTTTCCCCTACCTACTGCATCTCAATTAACCCACCCTATCCAGCTCCCCTTCGCAAGGACATCCACCACAGAATTTACAAGTGTACAAGCCGTTGTGAGGAGTGCAATCGTCTGCCGACCTGGTAACAACGGAAGAAGCAAAAGAAAAAGTGCTTGTACTTGCAAATATTTGCTATTTGGACTGATAACAAAGTTGAGTCCTGGGGACTCAGGAATTGAAGGTCCGGAAATTGAGACAATGAAGAGGGAATGGACGGGAAGAGGTGAATAGGGGTGAAACTTGTGTTAGGGAGTTGGTTTTACGTTATTTAGGTATATTGACATCAAGTGTTAGACAATGATGAGACCATGTTTAAAATTTCAGTACGGTGTTGATTTGACAACGGGGAAATAGAAAGAAAATAAGATTTAAACAGAAGAGACTCGTCTGTAGCTCTTCATTACTTGTTATGATACTCGTTGTCAATACCACTCTCTACACCCCATTCTTTCCATTGAATGTGCTTTACTCTTGTTTGACTTTCCTCTTCGTGGTGCTTGCAATTGTCGTAACTTGTATTTCAGATTTTCATCCGTGTATGGTTCCTGAAATAGAATCAGACATATTTTCACGAATAATGTCATGATATGTGGCGGGAATGAGAATATATCGCGTAAGTCTTCACGTAGCGGTAGGTTGGGTTGGAGTCTTTGGGGTCGGGGGCAGTACGGGATGAGTGGTGTCTGTAGTCAGTGGAGTTTGACGGGGGCTTTTGCAGAGGGGCTGGGTGGTGAGCTACATGTTTGTGCTTCTGGGAAGGGATTGTCTTCCGTTGATATGACTGGCCTTGAGGCTTGAGGTGGGTTAGGCGTCCAAGGCCGAGGTGAGTTCTTGGTCTCGGTTCTGGGGAGCATTCACACGCTCGGCTCTGCGTGGGAGTTCGAGAGTAGGTGTTAGAGTCAAAGTTGGAACTAGAGTGGGTGCAGAAGCGCTCGGAGTAGTAGCCATCGCAATTATAATCTCATCTTGAGTTTACTCTCTACACCCACCTCCGAGTATTCTGTCCAAGGCTGGCCCCGATGCTAGAGTATGAGGAAGGCTGAACATAACCGGAATTGTAGCGACCACCATTCTTGAAGTTCTTCGACTCTCATACCTCCAGCCAGACCTTAACTTACTCAAGCAATCCCTAAAATTCCCCACAGACTCCCAGTATAATGGTCGTGCCGGGGCCTCGGTCCAAACTTTCGAATGTCTTCGGAAGCTTTGTATTTGACCACTCCCGAGACGATGAGGTTCCAGATCTTGTCGGTTTCTTTGATATGCTGTAGACAGTCTTGATAAGCTCCCGGGGAGAATCTTCACGTACTGTTTTTGGTAGACCGTTTACTGTTCAGCATGTAGTCGCATTTAGTACCAACGGCGTCCTTGTACTTCTCATCTTGAAGCTGGTTTTCCACGATCCAGCAATCCACCAATCTGCGAGTCCATACCAAGATAGGCCCTCCATGTTACGCCGCTCCAAGGTTTAAACTGAGCGCTCGTAGGGAGGTTTTGTTGTACAGCCAGTAGGTGTAGATTTTCAGCCACACAATGTCGGCACAGTGAACGGTGATGATGTTTGGGTTCGCAAATACGTTGTATATGTCAGCGCAATAGGTGGACGACGAGATGAGGAGACGGGAGTGAGCGGTGAGGTAGTCGGTCTCATTGTTGTGGGCCCAGAGGAAGATTTTTTCGTCGGCACAGGTCTTTAAGGAGGCTTCGGTCATGTTGGCCGCTTGCGAGGGAAGGGTGGAGTATAGGAGGGATATGAGATTAAAATAGTGGGGTTTGAGGTAGAGATATATAAAATAAGTACCCATAGCGTATCGTCAGATGTGTTGTTGGGTGTCTTGTGTTTTTACAGGTAAGAGTTCGTTGGAGGGCGAGCGGGGCGATGTATATATATTGGAGTTACTTTCGAGATTCATTCACTGAGAATACCCAAACTTCTATAGTCACCATCAGGCACGTGGGAAGAGCTCGATGCCGCATCATCTCCAAAACTTAAAGAGTGAAAAGACAGGTTAGAAAAAGGTCTCTTCCGTTACATGTCAGCGCTAATCCGGGATATAGGGGAGAATGGTCAGTGAAAACATGCCTTAAAATGAAGCCTGCTTTGCTATGACTTGGCGTCTTTTGACGATGTATGTGGTACACAATCCGTATCTTTATTTAGTGGAATATACATTGTGGAGGAGTGGTAAATATTTGGACAATCGACGATACATTCGATAACAGGCTAGGACACATAAATAGCGAGAGAGAGAGAGAGAGTTTTATATGCCCCAGCACCATTACAACTACTTTATTGCTCTTACTTGCTGTGACGGTGGTTAATGTTTGGAGTTCGTAAGTTTGAAATGGAAATGGAGGGAGCTTGGGGACTACCTGGAGCTTGACAGGAGAGTCGAATTGGAAAGCAGTTTAGGGCTTGCTGCCGATATTAGGAATCCCTTGATATTTTTTTGTGAAGAAGATATCTCGGAACACGTAAACAAGCGCGTTTCTTACACAGCTCTCAGCAAGACAGCTTTCAACGAGAGACCTTTTAACGAAAGAGGCAGAGGAGAGAGGAGATTGGAAAAGAAAGATTCGGGAGGGAGAGGTTCAGGAGACGACGTAAACCTCGTGTATACAACATGTATCTGCAATAACCTGCAGGTGCCGCGTCTTATTTCCATCTTTGCCGTCTTTTCCCTAACCCTTAAGCTTTGTCCTCGCTCTTGTAATCATCATATACCAAATCCTGAAGTCTTTCTCAAGTTCGCAGTTCCCAGACTTCCTACCATTCATCCATTCCTTTCTCATCTCCAGTGTCATTCAAAGTTCACAAGCCCTTCCTGCAAATTCAAACTAGCATTACCTACCAAAGTCCCAGTCCGCCTTTCCGGCCCCCTTCGTGGAGATCGAAACTGAAAGGCGAAACCAAACGCATTCGAGAACGTACCACGGCTCGAGGATCAACGTATTCACATCAGAAACGCAGAAGCGATTTGTCTTGGTATCTTGTACATTCTCTTCTCCCGCTCGTTGCGGCCAGCCAAATAATCAAGAAGAAAATCTCACGAACCCCATGAAGAACCCCCGAACGCCAAGAAATGCCACCCCTCTCTCCCTCAATCATTCATACATCCTCTTTTCACCCCCTAGCATCCCCATGCTGCCTCCCCGTCCTCTTCCACTGCGTCTCCCCCACACCTCTAGAGTCCATTCATAAAGCTGCCAGCACCATCCACCCGCAACAAGTACGCCACTCACCACATTAACAAGCCTAACAACCAACGCCAAAAAACCTCCCCACTCCTCCGCAATAGTTAACGTAATCGGCTCAATGTCAAACTTAAAGAAAACCCCCGGCACCCAATTCTCGCCCACTACATGGCTCTGGCTGGTAACCGCATACTGATTCGTCATAACTGTATGTCTGCTCTTCTCCGCCTTCTTCTGCGCCAAGATGCCGGCCTGAGGGTCCGCGGACGCGAGCAGTGGAAGAATGGAGGCATCGTCGGTATAGATGGTGGGCACGATGGAGAGGTAGTATTGGAATTTGTAGAAATGCGCTGGGGTGGTCGCGATGGTGTTGTCGAGAGGGTTGAGGAGGGAGGGGTAGTAGGGGCCGAAGGAGAGCTCGTTGATTTGATGGGAGAAATTGAATGCTATAAATGAGTCAGCTTGTGGGTTCTTGATATGTTTGTTTGCTCGTTGATGTCCTCGCTCGCAAGGCCTTGCGGACCAAACCCCGGGGTCCACCCCTAACGTCGGTCCTACTAATAGAGAGTTCAACTCACCTGAGTGATCCAAATGTTCCCCGAATTCCATGTACCCATGTCCTCTAGCAGTAACATGAAAATCCCCCTGCACCTTATTCGCCTCAACACTCCCAAAAACCCTACAAGCGTCCGTCGGGCCCCTAAACCGCGGTGTCTTCGGAAACTTCCTCTTCTTCCTAGCCGCCCCCAACTGATCATGCACATCCCACATATCCTCCCAGCCCGGATGTTCTCCATCCTCCTTCCCATCCGGACCAACCCCCAGCGTGTGTACACCCCTGCTCTTCCCCGGCCCCCATTGCGACCAGACTGTGGGGTCCATGCGCAGCATTTCTCCTGCGAGGGTACGGTCGCCGGCGGCGTCTTGGATGTTGATGTGTAGGTCGGCGCATTTCATGGCGACGACGATGTCGAGGTTGATTTGTAGGTCGTGCGCGACGCCTTTTTCAACAGAGAAGGTTTGTGTTGTGGTGCCAGTGAACCAGCGGAGGGTTTCGGAGACGGTGAGGTAGAGGCAGGTTACTATGAGAACGATGGTCCAGGCGCTTGAATTACGGCCTTGGGTTAGGTATGTCTTTTTGGTTTTGGCTAGAGGGGATGTGAGTATGCGGTTGAGGCTGTATTGTACTGCGGAACAGGTCTGACACAAGGAAGAATACAGAAAAACAGAAGACAGAAGAGAGAAGATATTCTAGAGCAACAATTGAAAAAAAAAATCTTGCAAGTAAAGGCGAAATTGGCATAGATCGTTTACATGCGATACAGAAATCCTACTTACGAAAGGCATCAAAGGAAGCCAGACCCCCCTTCGACTCTCCGAAAGACCCCTCATCGAGGCCATGATCCGTGAAACCGTTCATGAAGCTGTATTAAGGGCGCTGTCGGCCCGGAGATGACTCTAAGACCAAAGCTAAATAAAGCGCGTGTGGGAAGATTGAAAAAGTGAGGTCAAGGTTGGAGTCGCGATTATCCAGAAAGGCCACCTCTAACGTTCAGCCCTGCCAATATGCACAGACCACATTTGTCCGGGGTGGTCTCCGCCTTTGCCGCAAACTCCAAAACTCACCACCATCATTATATAATCACTGACATGCATTTTCGCTGCGAGGAAACAAGACGAAGTCGTAAAGATGCATTTCTCATTCGAGGTACTCAAAGTACCTTCATCATAACCTTTCAGCCATCACTAAAACCTCCGATCATACTATCGTACACTCATAAGCAGTAGATAGGAATCAACTTCCTCGACAAGCAAATTAAGAAGTAGAAACTCCTTCCTCCCCTAAGTAGCCTCGTCACTATTCAACTTATCATAAACCCCCTCACTCTTCCCCGAGTCCTTCGCCCCCTGCAAAGCAGTATCATGGGCACTCTGCGTATTCCTCTTCGCAAACGCATTCTCAGCAACACGGCCCGGATCATCCTGGGTCCCGATATCAGAGTTGAAGCTGGCATTTGGCTCGTTACCTTTAATGTCACCACCTTCCTTCAAACTCTTGCCCTTTGGGCCAGCGTCATGCCTAGCGGACCCAGCCGTTCCAACGTGAGTGCCAGTAGGTGCGGCGCCGCCCTGGGCAGAGGCATTGCTGGTTTGGCCAGATGAAGAGGACGTGGTATTACTGGATGTAACGACAGCCCCTGGAGCGTTCCCCGAACCACCAATATGTTGACCTGAGGTAGAGGGAGCTTCGCTGCGAGAAGCACCCCCGGAAGCATCTCCAGTAGTGCCACCCTTTGTAGCATAGGTTGGCCCCCTACCCGCATCCTTCCCCTCCCCAATCCCAGCATCAAACTCCTTCTTCTCATCATACGGTTTCGCATCCTCTCTACGTCCCGAATTCGGAGCACTCTCGATTTTCCTAGCCCCAGACGTATCCGTATTGTTAGTATTCGTAGAGCTGCTAGGCTGCTTGGAAGCAGCGGCCTTCGGATTGCCTTCTCCAAAATGACCGCCTCTCTTGAGAGATTCGCCGGCGAGGGAGTCCGAGGTCACGGTGCCGACGGCTTCATTAATGAAGTTGCCGGCGCGGGGATCGTTTGTGACCTGGGGAGGGGATTAGAGGATGGATCACGAGATTGGGGATTAGAGGATGGATCATGAGGTTGGGAATACAGCGCCCGGGAAAGGGTAAAAGATGGGAGAGAAGTTGAGCTGAAGGTGCGTACTTTCTGTCCAGCCGAAGCCATCTTGATGTGTATGAAGACTCCGACGTTTAGTTATGCAAGTGTTCGAAAGGGAAGTAAATGGTTTAAGGTAAATGAGATTTGTTCAAAATTGAATTGTTTGTGTCTCGCATCTTCACTGCAACTGGGGAGTGCACCTAGAAATATATGTCCACCACCATCACTGTCGTTCATCGTGACATCATTCTTGGAAAGGGGAAGGAATGAGGGGTTGCTTCCCCACCACAGCTGGGCAATCCGAAAAGCCTCATTTCGATGTGACTGGAAGCTTCATCGAGTGACTTTAACTCATTTCGCATGCGATGCAGCTCACTTTGTTACCAGAATGAAGTCACAATTGAGGCTTTACACCAATGCCAGGGCTGGGTGGGTACTTTGGTGGCCGTAAAAAGTGGGGAGGGCTCCAAGCTCCAGCATAACAATATGCGATAACATTATATTTTGAGGAACGACGCTATCAATCATTTTCGTTTATGAACCTAGAAAGGGCAATACTTAGTGGAATGTTAAGAGGGAAGTAGTATGGTGTCACGCAGACTGCATCACTTTCATAAGTTAAAGACGAAGTTTGATGAAACTTAGTTTCTCATTTCATGCATAAGGCTGCTTATGCAATGGGAGCCAATTCCAGGTCTCGGAAGAATGATTCATAGTCATCCTTCATTCATGACATTCATGATCATGCCAAACACCTTCACATACCACTACACGTCGCCATCCTCCTCAACTAAACACCTCAAACAAATCCGAAAATAGGCTTCATTCCCTACTTCGAAATCCCACTAGACGGATCACTCTTTCCTGGATATCCATAATCCTTGCCCGTCGTCTGCTCGAGCCCCTTATGATCCTTCTTATCCCTCGTCACCGCATCATTAGGGATGCCACCGAGATTATCCTTACCCTCACGGCCAACTGATGAGACATCGGTACCCGTTTGTGGGATACGTAGACCGGCGGTAGCGAGGTTGGACTCGACGCCTCCGGATCCGACGTTCACGTTACGAGAGTCGGCAGATTGCCAGTCAGACGCCTGGGGAGGCTGGTCAGGGAGTGGGAGGTTGGACTTGCGCTCATCGATGATGTCGGCTTTCGAAGACATTGTGGTTGCTGTTGATGTAGTGGCTAGAGGGGAGTTAACGGTTGGTTTGAAGAAGGAATTGGATTGAGCAGTAACAGCACGAGGCCCGAGACTCTAAAAGCCCAGCCAAGAACTGCAGGAATGATAGCGTACTTACAGTTTGGCAGACTGTAAAGTTTGTGAGGGCGAAGGGTCGCTAGAGTTTTGAAGAAATGTCGCAGTGATGAGTCGGTTTATGTGATGTTTTAAATGAAGAAAGGAGGCAAGAAGACAAAGATGTGGTGTCGTATTTATGTACCCCTCAAGATCATGGTGGGTCCTCTCATGACGTCAACATTCAATCGTTACGGAAGCTGTGAGATAATTCTGGAATATAAGCACGTGATTCATACATCGTTCACATCGTTGATTGCTCGAACTCTGACATGGCCGGAATCTCACCCCGAAAAGCTGTGATCACCAGAAGGTCCACTTATCCGTCGTGCCCATCCCTTCCCGTCCCGCTAGTCTTTATCGCCACAGTAACGCTCGCCTAATATGATTAGTAAACCCCACTTGTTAAGCCACACTGTGGCGCCTGTGGCGGCGTGAGTGAACGTCAGGCCTTGCATACCCTACCAGCACCAGCGTTTTCCCAAGGCAGAGATCACATCCGTGTAGCAAATCACTCATCTGCAGTTTCTCGTTAGCAAGGAGATACCGGGGAAAAATCGTTGGACCTAGGCTGTTAGTGAAATGCTACGATGGTCGAGACAAAGAAAGATATCAAGGAAGAGGGAGATAGACATGAAATTCCAATCGATTGGCGCACACCACATGTATTCATAAAAAGACAATATGGTTAAATGTGCGTTGCCGGAATTCCACCTTCTCAAACTGGCATGAGCGCTTCGAAGAGGTATGAAGAAAAATCAGTCTGTGCATGAAATCTCCGATCCAGTACCGGGGGGGGGGGGGGAGCACAACACTCTATACTACTGAAGTGGGAAAATTACTCCCACGTCCTTACTGAAGTCCACACCTGCAAGGGTCTGTTTCCAAAGCCATCGGCCTGGCCGACGACCTAACTCTCAAAGCAGCTCGCACTTCAGCCCCATCTGACTGCTAACGACATTGGCCTGCTCAGCGCGTGTGAAGCAACCAGAGAAGGAAAGCAACTAGAGGTTCACGGCACCCCAGCCCAGTTTTGTAGGAACCAATCTCGAAACCTTCTTGGGTAAAAATTCGGGAATTGGGTGTTGGGAAAAGTAGGGGCTTGAAAGGTATATCGCCCTTCTACCGTTGCAATAAGAGTAAAGAGCCGTTTTTGCTGTTGAACGTCACCCGCCATTTGCGCCAAAGTCAGCTCGTACCTCAGTGTTTCGAGGTTGTGGTACTGGACATTGGTGAAGTCCCTTCCTAGAATGAAATTAGTCTGGATCCCACCATGTCTTGGACAAAGGAGACATACCTCGACATTGTTTGATTGTATTGACCAGTTGGTTGACAGTCAGTTTCTCCCCACATACAAAGAGTTCAGCTGGCCACTGAGGTAAATCCAATGCCTTCACCACGAACTGTCCAACATCATATGCTGATGTCATACACAGGGTTGCCATGTTACCGGCCGGATCATATACCGGCGCTTGTGCGGTCATGTTTCGAGCGTCGACAATGTAATCGCCTTCGTTAGAGAAGCCTAGATGGACACCAATTCTGTGTGATGCTAGGCCATTCACCGAAAACCTTTCGTAAAAGATGCCGCACACAAAGACAGTAGATTGTATGTTTGCTCGATAGCGATGCAAAGTGGAAAGAGCAACTTTCTTTCCGCGATCTAATGGGTCGTTTGGTATTCTGAGAGCCGGGCGGCCTTCGAATTCAGCGGGAGCAAACCGCCTCACCCGGCAATGCACAGCAGCCTCAATCAACCGGATTTGAGCATTCCCCGGTACTGTTGATATGACCGTGTCGACGCCCATCAAGGAGTGTTGGATTGAACCGGGATCATTATAGTCGACGATTTGACATTGATATCCCTGAGAGATCAGGCCAGGTTGGTGCTGAAAATGTATCAGCTACAGATCAGCAGACATTTACGAAAGGGGGGTTTGGGCGGAAAATCTCCTCTGTTGGAACAGCTGGAGGATGGATAGGCGACAGCAAAGGGAATAAGTGTTTCAGAGAATAACTAACATTTCTTGAGAGGATAAGCAACTGATGGGTTGTCTTCTCCTGGATCTCTCGAGCGATAATAAGCGCTAGACCGCAGGTACCCGCTACCGCTATACGCATATTGGACATTCTCGACGCCGTTAATATGTTAGAAGCAAAAAAAAAATTAGTCTCAGGGGGTCTTGATTTCAATGGATCTACTGGGTGACGGGAATCCATTTATGCTATGTGAAATATCTGATAATCAAACTTCAGCCTGAGGCTTTTCTCGATATCGGGGGCGTTTTCTGTAACACAAAAGAAAAAAAAAGGTCTCTTGACTCACTGTCGGGAGTGACTCTACAAACGGTGAGCGGAAGATCGGAAGCACGCAACTACTATGAGATGGCGCCCGGCAAACCATAAAAAGTTAAAGAATGGAGCACGTTACAATGAGAATCGGCGGTTCGGTTGGTCGGATGAACAAAGCTGGAATTTTCGACCAATAGCCTAGATAGGAACGAATTATGTAAGAGCCGTGCTGCAGTAGAACTGACGTTGACCGGACGTTGGGCTATGTAGGGACATGAGGGGGAGGGATTGTCCACCGTCTTTTGGAGAAGTCAGGGACTGAGAAGGTTCGAATGACGCATGCAGATGTGAAGTACATTCCATCTGATCAAGGGCCGAAAGCGAATCGTGTGTGGTTGCCTGCCTGATGCCTCTTCCGAAAGTTGAATCTCATCCGAAGCACCCACATGGTGTCTGTACTATGATTCATGGTCGTCCCTATGGATGGGATAGCGCCGCACGATGCCTCTTGGGTCTTCAAGGCCCAATACTGGGCAGCAGGATGGTTGAACATCCACTATGTAATTTATGTTTTACATAGCAAAGAATACTAGAAGCCTGAGGTTCAGATCTGGCCAGCCCCTGAAAATCGAGTTGCGCATCAGAGCGTTGAATCTCAGGACCAGTGTGTCCTCCGACCATGAAACCGTTCTATTATTCGGCCAGATGTGAATTTGAATGGAAATAGGGAGGACCAACGAGTGATTGGAAGAATTTGCTGTCACAAAAATGTATGTTTAAGCAGTGTGGAAGAGGAAACACCGACAAGGGGAATAGCATCGTAAACCTTGTTAAGCATAGTTCAGCCCTAACAGGTATGCCACGCGCGGGGGAGGGGGGGGGGGGTTCCCTGCACACCGCACATTATTAGGAGTTTGAAGAGTGTAAGGGGATGGTAACGAAATGAGACAGAGGAACAGATGAAGAAGTCAAGCCACATTCTCCGGTGAGTGTCCCATGGCGTTGTGCCAATCTAGGCTCCCAAGGATAAGAGACCAACCAGACATACCGAACCGGCATTTCTTTCAAGGTGGTTGTTCGGCGGCCGCTTCGCAAAAAAAAAAGGTTGCTAGGGTGGTCATATCAGGAGATTGGGGGCCAAAAGTCGGTGAAGCCCCTGGCGGGACGAAGAATAGACAGAGACTTGAGAGATCGAAACGACTATATTTCGAATATCGAGAAAGGAAGAAGTTAGATAGACCCGACAAACTTGAGAGATATTAGAGGCCGATTATTCGGCCACAGCTCGCGACGCTGGAAATGCGGCCTGCAGTAGCGAGCGGCTACCAGGTTTGTGTGGCTTAGAATGAACAGCATTCACCACACCTTTACCAGCATAGGCAGCTGACAATTTCGGATTAGTGTCACTTCCTCTGCCCTAGGAGCAAATGATCAGACATTGCGAAACGGCTTATTTGACGGGTATTGACTGGTTTCTCCATGATGGCTCATGTTGTCCAGAGAACTCCCGCGTGAACCAGAGAATCACCACATCTTGAGGAGTTGAATGTCTGGAGGAGTTGAATGATCGACGATAACTTGCTTACTGTATTGAGTCAGTTCTGCCTAGAGTCCAAAGAATAGGGTGATTCCGGTGACGGTGGGGGTTCACTTGAGGTGATGTAAAGCGGACAAGAAGAAAGCGAATCGACGGAAAGACGGACAGATGTGAAATGTCAGACCGAATGAAAAGCATCGAGAGGGCTCCAATGGCAGAGAATTGGACGACTGTTCATGATACATGGATAGCGGCAATCTCCGCCCAGTTTTGGGCACAGATGCAGTTCGAACGGCCAGACCCGATCATCAAGAGCGGTGGAGGAAGGCAAGGAGAAGGACGAGATGGTTGCCTGTTTATAGTGGTATTTTTGACTCCTATTTCTACTCAGCTGAGAAGATGGAGGGTGTGGGGGAGGGGAAGGGGGGGGTAAGGGGGTTAGCAGTGTAGTGGATAGGGGAGAGGAGGAGGTGATAGAGGTTGAGGAAACAAAGGAGACATGGATTCTGGTCGTTGACGAATGGCTCCTAGACTAGTAAGAGCGCGGAATCATCACGTGCATCGCGTCGTCGACGCGTTCCAGGAAGGTCCAATGGTGCATTGTGTTGAACCGAAGCACGCTGAACTTCAACCTTGCTTTCCCTCTCATACTCTCCTCCATAATACTCTTCTCACGCAATTGATTATTGCGCTCCCTTTCTCGTGTATTATCATTCAATTCAAGAAAGGATTTCGTTTAATCGTCGGCTCATGCACAACATCCCAACGTCCAGATCACTGCACGGCCCGCAGCCGAGATCGCGTCACTGAACTCGTCTCGACGCGCCGCACCCAGCCTACACGCAGACACCCTCCATCGCTCTTTTGTACCACACCAGAGCTCCTTATACCAAACACTACAGCTACTTTCACCACTCCTCACATCTATTCTTCTGTTCTCACTGCGCATTGTCTTTCAATATGGCAGATCTGCCCTCCAACCCGTTGCTACCGTCATCACCAGCTACAGCTCCCTCAGACGCCACCGGCCAGCGCTCAAGTCCCAGCGGTGCCAGCGTCGCCAGCACAGCTCTCGCTTTTCTCGTCCATTCTCCCACCACGGTTGAGCACAATTTGCCTCCAGATGTCGACAATAAACCTCTCGCTCGTCAGAAGCGTCGTCGCACCAGGTATTTCTATTATCATTTTTTTCTTTCGTCGTTTTTTTGACAATTTTCCTACTGCAATCCGGTGTTCTGCAAGACGCGTTGTTTTTGGAGCGTGCTCCCGTGCTTTCGAGCCAGCCCCAAGTTTCTACCCCACACCTCCAACCCTCCAACTTCTCCCCCACCATTGCCACGTACTGACGAAATGCTTCACAGCAAAGAGGACGAGGAAATACTCAAGGCCGAGTATCTGCGCAACCCGAAACCCGACAAAGCTGCTCGCATGGAAATCGTCAGCAAGGTCGCGCTAGGCGAGAAAGAGGTCCAAGTGGGTTCCAGCAGCGTTCGGACACTTCTGAGCGCAAAAACTAACAGAGCCAGGTATGGTTTCAGAACAAGCGACAGAACGACCGCCGACGCGCTCGTCCCCTGAATGGAGACGCAAACTCTTCAGATTCTGCCATCATGTCGTCTTCCAGTCTCTCATCGGATCCTGCGAGTCCTGAGGAGCATGAGCTCAATGAGCCTAAGTCTGAGCAAACTGAACGTCGGGAATCGGTTGCCTCGAAACATAGTAATGAGGAGATCGAAGAGGTGGACAAACATGAGACAACTTCTGCAGAAAGCCCCTTTCAGTCTGAAGCGGCTGTACAAGAACCTGTGAAAGAAGGCGCACAAGCCACCGAAACCGACACGCAATCGACCGAGAATCTTACTGTCGCATCCACCGATCCGCAAACGGTAGAGACTGCCCCAACCGAACCAGGTAGTTCCCAGCAGACGATTCCAGCCTCTCAGGAAGCCTCACAACCGAAACCAAGCTATCTCGCGAACCGCCGCAGTGCATCCTTTCGCGCCCAGGAAGAAGCATCCACCGCTTTCGCCCGGATCACCACCGAGCCCACAACACGAACACTCAACCGTACTCGTTCCTTCGTCCGCCTCTCCATGACTGCTGACGGGACGGCTCGTGTCCTCACAGATGCCGACCAGTCTCCATCACCGCCACCAAAGAGGCCATGCCCGTCCGATTTCGACACCGGCCGTTCCCTTCGCCGATCCTACTCGGCCGCCGGCCTCAATGATCGTTTAGCAGCAGCTGGTAGTGGTGAGCCATCTCCAAAGGTGCCGCGTTTCGCAGCCGGCCGGAGTCGAGACTCTCGTGCCTGGGAGTTCTGGTGCGATCCAGACAGTCGGAATAGCCTCAGCCTAACAACCAAAGCAGAGCAGGAGGGCAGCGGTAGTGCAGCCGATGCCATTAGCTTGATCCGGGCAAACAGTCGTCGTCGTTCTGTTCTAGGGCAAAACCAGAGTAAGCGCAACACCCCCATGCTCTCTCGACAAGACACCACCCATTCTAGCGTTAAGAAATCCCGATCTTTCCGACGTGCAGAAACAACACATGGCCGCCTTCAAACAAAGACACCGAGCAAATCCAAGAAAGCAGATGATACGAGTATCGAAGAGCTTCTTCCACAGACCGAATCCGATAAGGAGAACTGGGAGCCGGAGGAATTTGGAACCACCTCCCAACGCCGCCGTCGCCCCAATGTTTCTCAGTCATTTTCTGCTGCCTCTCAGCGCACTCGTCATATCTTGGGCGAGAACACTGAAATTATGTCCCAGAGCACCTCGCTAGGTGCTATGCTGGAGCGAGCTCGTGGAGAGAAGAAGGGCACTCCAAGCAAAGTCACCGACCCAGAACGCGATGATGAGCTTCGGTTGTTCATGAGTTCAAGTGCAGATTTGAGCGCAAGGACTAATGTATCTACAGGTGAAGAGCTAGGCTGTGTGGAGGGCTTGTTGAAGCTCAGCCGTGGAGACTGGCGGTAAACCAAGCCCGCATTGTGTTCTAGATGCCAAAATGTTTCCGCGACCGTGAGGATCTTGGCATGAAATGCTTGGGCGACGCAAAATCGCTGAAACATTTGTTAGCTGGACGGAATAGGGAATGGGGAAAGGATTGGAGACTAATGATTATGAGGCGTGTGGAGTTAATCTGGGGTTCTTGTGTGTTGTCTCTCTTGTTGTTTCGATTTCGATTCATACTTTCCTTCCTGATTGCATTTAAGCGGGCGCCGGCGCGGAGTTTCACCCCCTACTTACCACCCCCATGGCTGGTGTTAAGGATTTCTTGTGGCTTTGTGTTGAACATTACTGGGTAATCGGTATTATGAATGTGATGATGGATTTGCAGCGTAAGAGAGAGAGAGAGAGAGCAATATGAATCTGAGGTGAAAATGATTCCTATATCTGCTACACTTCTTTCACCAATGCTCGCTCTCTTTCCATTGATTGATCTTGTGCTTTCTTCGCTCTTCAACCAACACTGCTCGACGCCATAGCTTTTGCACCCAACTGTATATTCTTCGCGTGCGGCGCGTTTTTTCCACTATCTTCTTCGCGTGCGGCGCGTTTTTTCCACTATCTCCTCCGCATCCTGCTCGCTCCCTCCACGGCGACTCCTCTAATATCATTGCCTCCTGCATTCATCCTCTATAATCCCTACTTTCGGTGCCCACACATGCGCATGCACATGACCCTAGCCCTCTGCCTCTATAGTGATTATGTATATTAAACCCCCTAAACCCTGTTCTATCGAGGTCAGCTTATACATGTTTCGGGGGAAAAATCCATGGCAAGGTGCCTACTCAATGTTATTATATCTTTCTCTTCCCTTTCTTAAGATAGCTGGTGAAGTTCGAGATTGTTTGCTTCTTGTTTAGATATATGTTGGCAAGCAGATGTATTAAGTGTTCCCTGATCTTCATGCCTGTGCAGCAAAAAAGCGCGTCGGCTACACGATCGCTTAGAGACTGCTTTGAACCGCCAACTCCGGAAATAAGAAACAAATGATACGAATACTGCAGTAAGGGGTATCTGTAACTCGGGAAAAGCGTCGAAGAAGATCATTCTGGACATAGTGGAACCATAACTCCACCGTACATGTCGATGGGAAACTCCAGAGAAAGACGCGTGCCCTGGGGCGTCCTAGTTGAATGCCGTCTTAGGACATATCTGTATCATCGACTCGAAATGGTGAGCAAACGGGGGGAATGCAGACACTCTACTCATCGTCTAACCCTTCTTCTTCTTCCTTCCTCGTCCGGCGATCCTCTTCTCCTGACTAACCGTCGGACGTATCTGAAACTCGTCACCGTTGAAATCGAAATGGCCCCTGAGTATACTCGTCGTTAAGAAATCCCTATGATAACAAGTATGCAAATCCTCCGCCAACGCAATTGCGTGCTCATCATCCTGCTCTACCGCTAAAACAATACAATCATCATCATCATCATAAACCTTGTAATCCTTCAACGCCTTAGGCTGTCGAACCTGCTTCGCCCCAACCGCCTTACACACTTTCTCAATCTCGGAAAAGGGTTTGTAGGTCGCGGCTAGGGCGGGGGTGAAGTAGACTGTTTGTCCACTGAGGAGGTGGTTTTGGGGTTGGCCCCAGATGGCGGACATGGAGAAGGACCATAGTTTTTCTTGGTCGGGGACGTTGGGGATGTAGTCTTCGGGGGCAAGGAAGTGGCCTTTTCTGGTGCTGTCAATGAGCCAGTTGTCGGTAACGATTGGGACGCCTAGGGCGACGGCGAGGAGGACTTTTAGGGACTTGTGTAAGGGTTTGGGTCTTACACTGGATAGAGTGTTAGTCCCCGACGGCAAATTGGAGTGGTCCAGGCCTGTACTCACCATAGAATGTCAAATGTTTGGTTCATGACATTCTTCACCACCCTACCGCCATGAGAGTGGAGGAACTTGATGAAGCTAGCACTTTGGGAGATTGCCGAGTTGCTAAATGCCACCTTCGGATTCTTCAGTTGAGACCGCTCCGCAGATCGACGAGAACCCGGAGTCGTGCTAGGGGGAGCGTCCTCCTCAAGGTCAGTCTGATCAGAAACATACAAGGTGGGTCTCCTTTTCTTTGAAGCTGGCGTTTTGGGAGTCGTATTGACCACTTCATTGTTGCGGTTGTTCCGCTTCCCGTCGACCTTCGTCTTCTTGGTTCGCTTTGATGGACGGATTGGTGACGAATCTTCAAAAAGATCGTCGTTCTGGAACGCCGCGGGAGTTCGCCGCTTAGCGCCAGACAATGAATTGGAAGGAATCTGCACTTCAACGCGTGCCTGACGAGTGTATGTGTGTTTCGGAGGCTGAACTGGGATAAACGGATCGGTCCGTTCCGGTGCGTCCTCATCTGTGGTCTCTTCAGCGTCAGGCGGGGTTTCAAAGCCAAGGCCACGGCGATGATCTGATAGTACAGGTTCTATTTTCGACGAGCCCGGTTCGATTTCCTGTCCGCCGAGGCTCTTATCCTCTGAGACTTCACTTACTGCAACAGCAGCCTGCTCTTCAACAGGCTCGTTGTGCTGGCCTATATCCGAAGTTTGTTCTACAGACTGAGCCAGTGAACGCTCTTTAGCTGCCGGTTCCACTGTCGCTGATTCAGGGCCTACCGAGGGCTCGGTAGGGACAGTCGAGAAGGATTGTCTGGCATTCTTTTGAGGAGGAAGTGTGTTCACGACATCTGAGGCCCTGAAGTTGATATCTAGCTTGGGAAGAGAGTCCGAGACGTGAGCATGTCTTTGAGCGGTTGGCGTCTCCATGATCACTGAAGCTTGGCCACCTAGCTCTGGTGACGCAGGGCTTCTGTGTCCAGGAGAATTCTCTTGCCCTGACTGGGTAATGATCACATCATCTCGCAAAGAGTGATAATTGATGACCCCTGCGGAATTCAGAACGGTGTCGTTAGCAGCCGCTTCATCTGATTGGGGGACCTCAAGTTCCGTAGCCGCGGAGGCCTGAACATGAATTTCAGATGGGTCCCATGTGAGAAGGAAACTGCATGACAAGGAGCGCTCCCCGTCAGGGAAACAAAGTTGATCGCCCTCTCGTAAGAAGATGATCTCAGTAATGACCTGGCCGCCCTCATGATGCTGTGCCTTCAATTTGTAAACTTCAATTGATGGCTTAGAATTGGGGTGTGAGCGTGGCTGAAATGGCTGGACTTCAACGCCCATAAATACTGCATCAAGCTTGATGCCCCAATCTTCAACAGCTGAATGACGTCAGCGGAGTTTCAGTAAAGAGGAATTATTGACAGTTGGAGTATACCTATACGGGCCAAGAGGGACTTGAAATTGTGACTACCGACCTCATGAATCCCTAACCGTCCTCCATTGACGTTGACGATGTCAAAGGAAGAGTTGGCTTTCAGCTCGTGGACAAACACCTCCTGTGAGGCATTGTATTTCTGAGTGAGCTTCCAGGGCATCGTGAGGAGTTGAAGTTGACGACTGACTCAGTGGTGGTCATATGAATGGTCCCACTCCATTTGACTCGAGGAGGGGAGATGGAGATGACGGGTGGTGGCAAATGCAAGGACGCGTCTGGGGCGCGCAATCACGGGAATCCAAAACAGGCTTAGCGTAGAGAGGACCTCACGACCATGGCGCAAACACTTACAACTCATTTCGCTTCCACTGTAACCAGACATCCACACTTTTGTATCTAATATACTCTAGATGAGGCTCAGCTACAATTAAGTAATATTAGAGCGAGATTGCTGTTGCAAAACCTCATTCAACCGTTTGCGCTTTGTCGGTTGACAAGATTCACCTGGTGAGTTGGAGCTTGGACAGTGGATCCCGTACAATATTAAGGGCAGAGACCTAAGTATTATTGTAAGACAGTCCGTCACTGGCCTCGGTGTTGACGAGTTGCGGCTCGATATTATACATGACTGCATTTAGCAAGATTCGATAGCGAGATGATACAATAGGGCTAAACAGTGACACAGTACCGTCTTGCGACGGCCAGAGTTTGTGCATTACTTGAAACTCGTGCCAGTGAGTCGTAGAAACCAAATTACAGTCAGCTTCACCTTAGGGCTTTCTATGGTTCTCTTAGTATTGTTTGAGATACAATCCTTGGCTACTTCCGCTTCTGCAGCTCGCCCATCGTCGCTTCTGTTCAAGGTAGATATTGTTGCGCTTCCTATTGCTGGCCAGACCACCTCCATATCAACCTTCTTCGCGCCTTCCTCTTCCTCTTCCTCCTCCTCTTCTTCCCCCTCTTCCTCCTCTCCCTCCTTTTCCTCCTCCTCCTCCTCTTCTTCTTCTTCAACCCCTCGACTCCTTTTCTTTCTACATCGTTTCTCAATCTTTGCTTCGTCAACTACTACCAACCGCTTGGATTCAGTTACGACTACCTCAACTTCTTCAGGACTTTGTTCTCCTTCTGCCACGAGATACCACGCTTGCTCAGCGCCCCTTCCGACTCCCAAAGTGGCAACCTCTCAACCTCCCGTAGTCGACGAACTGTGAACATCACTCCTACACCACCTCTCTTTGCACATTATATCGCAATGGGTCAAGCCGTAGCTTCTGTCGTTAGGGATATCAAGGGTAGGGATCTCTATGGTAGAGCCCCCTTTGTAGGACCCGATCTTGAAGGTTTCGATGCACACCACCAGGCGTTCACTCTTATACGTCAAAATGGATCGGAACTCATGACCACCATGGACGACATGAACTTCTACCGTCTGTATGGTATCAAGCTGGGCATCAATTACGCCACTCAGATCGGAGCTTCATGCATCCTCCTATTGGTCCTACTACTCCTCACGAGGCGCGAGAAGCGGATCTCTCTTCTTTTCGTCATGAATGTCCTCTGCATCGTCACCAACATCATTCGCTCTGTCCTTCAGGTCCTCTGGCTGACGGGAGAATACTACCACCCGTACGCCTTGCTAGCCAACGACTACAGTAAAGTCCCGTCTGGTACCGTCGCAATATCCGTTGCAGCCGGTGTCATGACGCTCTTCCTGGTCATCTGTATCATGATATCTTTGAGCCTCCAAGTCCGCGTCGTCTGCATCACAACGCCCAGGTATCAGCGCTTCTGGATCATGGTTGTGACGAGCGCAGTCGCTCTGGTCGCCATCGCGGTCCGCTTCGCTGTCACGGTCTTTAATGCCCAAAACTCAATCTACAAAATCTACTTCTTCAAATACCAGTGGCTGGTCAATGCCCAGACCATCACCCAAGTCGTCGCCATCTGGTTCTTCTCGGTGGTTTTTACAACCAAGCTCGGATACGCCATCATTCAGCGGAGGAAGTTGGGCATGAGGCAGTTCGGCCCTATGCAAATCATCTTCATCATGGGTTGTCAGACTATGATCCTTCCAGGTAAGCCTTCCCCACATACTCTTTCCGGTACTACGCAACTGACATGTATCCAGCCATCTTCTCCTGCCTCCAGTTCCTGCCGCAAGGCTATGAATACGGCTCCTGGACCCTCACCCTCGTCACCATCTTCCTCCCCGTCTCCGCCATCTGGGCCAGCGTCATCGTCAACGACACCAATCTCGCCGCCACTGGCCCAGACAGCCATCACCGCCTTCTTGCAGGTCAGTTTGGACGCTCCGCTACGAATACATCGAGGATGTCTAAAGGTACCGCTTTGGGAAGCATGACGCCGAGCATGAAGGATCCTGAGTCTCCCTTGTTCAGAAAGGATAGGATTCAGGTGGATCGCGAGTGGACTCTGGAGGATGAGATCCATGTTGATGCCATTCAGCATGTTTGATGGGGTCCTCTTAGATGGAGCGTACATTGATGGTATATATGGTAAGAATCTGCTGGTGCACTGGTTGTGAAGCACGGGCTTACAAGGGACAGATCTGAAGATGTTTTGTGCTGGACATACCCATGTACCCACTTGCCTTTGCGAATGTGGTTCAGTCGATATATTTCGATGGTACGTCATCTTCGGCGCCGAAGTGTCGGCCAAGTTCATAATGCGATTCTTTTCTTCAACCGGGGCCGGTGTTCTTTCGTTAATTATCCACCCCACACCTTTCTGATTACTTCACTTCAACACCTTCTGATATAGATTCCCATCGCTTCTTACTCCCTTCTCTATTGAGGAGACCCTAATCAAGAAGAATATCTTTGAAAGATATATCCATTTTCGTCCAGGATAATAGGTCCACCGGTTCTGGCACTGTGGGTCATAGAGGTAGATGGATGTCCATGAACAAAATACTTTCAACTTTCAAGATAATGACCACATTTTGCTTAATTGCGTGACATATCAGGCCCGTGTTCTATCTTTGACATACAATTATTGGACCTTTGTGGCCTCTTCCTTCTCAAGCTGCTCACGTATTGCACGGCCCTCTCTTTCCTTCCACCTCGTATTCCTTTTTGTAACGTGATCCCATCGTCTTACCAAGGAGTGAAGTGCACATGCCTTCGTTCGGAATCGCTCAGTCGCGCCATAAGTATCATAACTGCTGTGCCTCTCTCTCTAGTGTACATAACAGAAATAAAGAACACGTCGTGCCCGATGCTTTGCTTCAGCCTTCAGTGAGCGGCTCTGGAGTGCCCTTCATTCGGGTTTTGTAGGATTTAAACCCTCAATTTTCGGAGGGCAAATGGTCTATGGACTTCTCCGCAGTGGTTCATTTTCAAGCTAGGTACTGCTGCTAGGTGTTATCCATTTACCTTCCCACCTACATTTATTTTTTGCTAAAAGCTTGGGATCTAGGCCTCATTTCGCGACATCACGGAACCGCTGTTGTGTAAGCCTGTACCGCTTGCAGCCCATTTTTCTACTCCGCTGTTTGGTACAGATATCCATAGAAAACCGGAAAACAGCACAGGAGGTTGGAAAGTCCGCAGTTATAGGGGTGGTTTTACTCGTCCGGTGTGGAACATCTTCGTTGGTGAGGAGGAGGCGAGAGATTGAGGTAAAGAGTGGTTGTTACTGGCGCCGGTGGGAAGCGTTTTCAGAACAGGTTGAGGGGGACGGATGGTAGCTGAAAGGCGGTAGGTGGTAGGTCGGAGAGGTGGTCCAGTTTGTTGCTGTGCCGTGGCGCCCACCGAAACATCATTGTGCAATAAATCTGCTTTCAGCATGTGGGGCCACTCCCATAAGTATTATGTGTTTTCTTTACCTTCCATCGAGCCAATAACTTCACATGTGTCAATCAACCAATTAGCGGTCAACCATACACGAACAAAAAATCGTTTTTCGCAAAATCCTGAGTTTGAATTCAAGCCAGGCCGGGTGTCTTATCATAATACCGTAGTGAGCGAGCACAGGTACAGGTAGAATATTACGAGGAAACTCGATGGTTGGGGCGTCCCTAGGCAGAGGCTGCTGCTGTGGCCTGCAGTGAGAGCTGTTTTTGGAAGCTGTTTATAAGGTCTCGAATTGGCCTGTCTTATTTCTCGATTGTATTTACATAGTTGCTAGTGCCCAAAAGACGTGGGTATGTAGTGTAGTGAGAGGTAAAGTTCATATTATCTTTAACTGATATTGTGATATTTTGCCTTGCGGTGCGGAGCTGTATCCCTACCGGTGAGGCATATAACTCCTAAACCCCATGCTAATCTGGAAAACTATCCTATGAACAAATTGATAATGGCAGCGAAATAATTCCTCGTGGGCTATGGCATGAAGATGAAATGAGGACGCAGTGGCCTAGTCTTCCATCAGCAACCCCCTAGGCCAGGTCACCCGGAATATACTTCTGGATGTGAAAAATGCATTGAGCGTGTTTTTGGGCGCCTTCTCATAAGCAGAAGAAATCGCAGGCGCACCAAAATCATGACAGAACACGCAGCGCAACCCCAGTTCCTTCCTGTTTTCCATTCCAAAAGCCTATATCCCACACCCTCCTGTCTCGGTATGCGAACTTGCGTCCCCCAAAACCTTTCCTGTTTACCCAGGCCCAATCTTCGGCATATCATGATGCTCGCTCAACCCACTAAGATACTTATTCAACTCCTCCACCCTCTCCTTATGCGTCTTGATCCCCTCTCTCTTAAGCCTCTCATCCAATCTCCTCTTCCTTCTTTCCTCGTGTTTTCTTTCCGCTTCCGTCTTATGCCTCGCTGCTCCGACATCCTTCACGAATTCATCGTTTATGGGTGTGCCGATATTTTTATCTGCAGGTTGTGTGGAGTTTGATTTTGAGAGAGAGTCGGAGGTGTGGTTGGGTACCGGGGATGCAGATGCGGAGGTGTTAAGGGCTGTGGGATCGGAGAGCTTGGGTTTCTTCTTTTTCTTTTTCTTGTCGATGCCGGCACTGCCTTTAAACTTCAGGGAGCCGCCAGGTGCGGCGCTGTATTCGGAGGCTGGCATATTGTGTGTTGTAGTGGGAAGAGGACTGAAGATGGACGTTTGAGGTTGAGGTTAAGATCGAGATGGTCTGTGCACATAATAATAATAATGCACGTGATCAACATTATGATTCTCAGTTGGACTGAAGAGGAAGTGTAAGGACAAAGTGCAACAAGGTCTGTACTTTGGTGCTATATTAGTCGACAGCTATGTATTTACATCCACGACATTTAGCTAAAGCTCCTTTCAAAGGAGGTCCTCAATGGACTATCACGAAAAGCTAAACCCAACATCAAAGGGTGTAACAATTTCTTCTATCCCTAATTATATGTGTTTAACTATATTATAATACACAAGTATATGCCGAAGGAAATGATGCCCTGGTATTAATGCTGTTTGAACCAAAGAAACCCAATTATTAATGTGTGTGTGATCTTGCGCGGACTCCGGAGCGGTGTAGTAAAAATAAAAAAGGCATCAAATTTTTTGTATGTAAAGAAGCTCAATGCCATGCAGACCGTAATTAGATACTAGGAGCGACTCTGGTAATCCCCTGGATTGCACGACTGCGTGTTTGGAGCGTTGAAGGAGTCGGGGTAGTCCGGAATTCAAGGCTCCGTTTTTCCGTCGTAGCAGCACTTCTTTCCTCAGAAGTACTCGTCGGAGTATTACTCTTGGTAGCACTGTCCGTTGTCGCACTCTTTTCTGCGGTATCACTCCTCAGAGTAGCACTATCTGTTGTCGAACTTGCGACCCCACTCTCTCCCTCAGCAACACTGCTTGTGGCGAGTGAGGTTTCCGCAAGACTTCCCGAGGCGCTACTGCTGGTAGTTATGGTGATCTTGTTAACACTCGTTTCTGCGCTCGCAGTAGCACTACTGGTTGCGCCCCCATCTGCCCAATAAGCATCGAGGGAAGATACGAGTTCACTCACGTTACCGTGATCGTAAGCGTCTTGGTCGTAGAACCACTGCAGTTTGTCCATGATCGCATCTTCGGTAAAATCGTCGTCCGTGATGGTTTTTGGGCGGAATTGGGGTTCCATGGGGTCGATGAAGTGGGTTGAATTATCATAGCCCCACTCTGATAGTTGAGAGATATTCATGGCTGTCAACATGCTGAAAAAGTCGTCAGTTTTCAGACGGAGCTAAAAAAAAAGGCAATTCACTTACTCATGATCTTCATGGATAAGGTTGTGACAATGAAACATGTAGACCCCATCCCAAGGCGCATATCTGGCGAAAACCTTCACCGTCCTGTTGCATTTAGTATTCAGTAAGGGGGAGGGCACATTGGACATACTCTCCGCCTGAGACATACACAGTATCCTTCATGCCGGCAGACTCATAAGGCAAGACCTCGTCCCGCCCGCCCTCACGAGAGATGATTTGGAAATCGACGAGATGTACATGAACGGGATGAGTGCCTACGCCGCCATTCTTCAAGATCCACGTTTCAACAGAGCCGCGTGGTGTTTTCGTGAGGATTCGGTTGTCCACATCGGCGAACCCAATGCCATTAATCAGCCAGTTTCCGGCAGTGTCCCTCTCGAAAGTGAAGTCCTTGTCCGCCATAGAATCGTTCGGCGGGCTTGGAATTTCTCGTAGAGTTGATGGGAGATCGTCGTTATTGTCCCAGTTAGTAACTTCGTCGCCAACTACAAAACGCATAACTCTATCCGTAGCAGCGTAGTCTGGGCTGTCCCCTACAGCTTTCCCGTTTTCCAAGGTGACATTTTGCCCCTGGAGGCCCGAGAAGTCGACGATAATATCATACCGCTCACCCATTGACATGAAAAGGGTACTGGATGGAATTGGCTTAGAAAGAAGGCCTGTAAAGGTCAGAAACCATACCAGTAGTAGTTCTTTAAAAGGGAACACGCACCGCAGTCGGATGATATAACGTTAAAGGGGACAGCCTCGGGTGGGTCACCCACTGTTAGCGAGAGGTTGAATGCTATACCGAAGTAAGCTACCTAGTTCCGCGCCGCAGCCAACCAATACATACCGCGGCTAATGGCTCCATTGAGCATCCGGAGACGATACTTTCGTGGTTCCACATTGAGATACGGCCATGGTTGACCATTTACTTGGATCACATCTCCCCACAGGCCGGCATTATCGTTTGTTTCGAACAATAACGCACCATCTGAGTTATACAGCTTCGACTCGATTCCGAGTGCAACATCATAATCCCCAGAAGGGAGGCCGAGAGAGCTCTCATGAGAATCGGTCAGTATATAAAAACCGGCCTGTCCATGATATGCGCCGTCTGCGGTCGAATATTCAGCGTGATCCTAGCTCCTGTCAGCTGTTTGATCAGAAATAACCCTAACATATCCTCACTGCGGGATTTGTATGATAGAGTGGTGGGGAAGACTGACATGGTACCAGATAGTTCGTGCGTTTTGTGCATTGGGATAATAATAGTCCTGCTATGTGTAAGTGAAGTGATACAGAATATTATTTTGAGGGGGTTTCCACCTTGTATTCACCGATCTTAGCTAAATCCGACGCCCAGCCGTCGAACGGCGCTCGGTCTTTAAACGTGGTTAACACCGGCAGAAATCTTCTTTCTTTTGTCTAAAGGGCCCACTTACTGTACTGCCCATGGACGTGCACCGAAATATCTTTTGTTCCTTGGTTGCTGAAACGGACAACAGCCTCTGAATCAGATCGTTAACAATGGGGCCCCCTACTTTTAAGAGCTTCGAAGAGACCTGGGCCTGGCTTACCTCTTCCTTGTTGCATTATGAAGGTTGGACCTGGAGACATGCCATCATAGCCCACCATTGGTGCTGCGCCCAAATTAGGATAGACTTGCTTTTCGAAAGGTTTGATGGTTATATCGTAGTAGTCAATGACTTTTCCAGTGTCAGGGTGTGTGTAGGTCCTAGAGATAGAGTTAGAGTGCTTCAACTCATGGTTCCGTCAACCTTACATTAAAGACTCCTTCACTGGAGGCATTGGAAGTGGATATTCGAAAAACCATGTATACTCGGGGCTAATCCATGAGCCCGTAGGTCTTGTTCCGCCATCTTTCTTAGATGTCGTGGAGGTTGGGCGGGTGGAAGTGGCTGAAGCAGAACCGTCTTGCGCAAAAGATAATCTTGCAAAGAGCAGAGAAAAGGAAAGAAAGTTGGAGAGATGCACGAGGTACATAACGACGTCGTTAAGCATTGGGGTGACGGAATAGAAGAGATCAAGGCCGCAACGTGCGTTTAAAAGGCGGAAATGCCGCCTGCTATTTAAGAGGCATGATCCGGCACGCGGCGGGCGGCGAGCAGCAAAATGGATGTGATGCTATCGGTCTGATTCATCTAGCACACCGAAATTAAGGAAAAAGTTTCCATATCCCGAGACCAAGGAGGGTCTAAAGGGGTCGGTCAAGAAAGGCCCAGGGTATCCATTGGTTATTCCATATCCATTGAATAGATGGATGATGCTTCAACTTGTGCAAGTCGAAGCCTATGCTCGACACGATCCAAAATTAGTAGGGATCAAGCAGAACTCAGTAGGGATTAAGGTCCACGACAGGTGCATTTTTTGTGCGAATGTCCGAACTGACATGGCACGAAGATAGCTAAGTACAGAATCATCATAGTCCCACTCTTTTCGTTATCTGTTGTTCATTGGGCTGAATTTGCAAATAGTTGAGCAGGGGGAATCTCCTAATTTGCCCGTTGCGAACAAATAATGTTTGGTCTTGGAAACTCGATGTGATGATGAAGGTATGTGATATTGGAAAAAGGAGTTTGGATAAGGTGTGAGGAACTAGCCGTAGTTTGTGGCACGCTACCTTAATCTTGGCATTGAATGAACGACATCACTACCTCTTCGGCCATCACTAAGTCTCCAATTATTATGCAACCAAAGATCGTCGACCGCGGACTATTGCATGCTGGCTCTGGAAGCGGAAAGCTGTACTATCACGATACCGGTGCCTTTTGCGGAGCCCGAAACCGTTGCCTACAAATGAGAAGTCACACTGTTTATAAGCAGCCTATCTTAACGCTCGCCACAATATCTGATATTCGAATCAAGGTCACTAGACGTTCATGCCATCTACGCTGAGCTATGCTGTAACCCTTTATGAACCGGGTAGACAGAGGACCAAAAACTGGATGGCGGTAAAGTTCAAGACTTTTCCACGGACAAAACTGTCCACTGTTTGAGCAGCTATGTCTCATTTACTGGGGTGATGATGGTAGAATCTTCATGCTCTTCTATTTTGATTATTCTGAGAATTGAGAAATTAGCGCTCTTGCTCCAAACATTTCGATTGCTTGTTAGGTCTATTAAACTGTTGAGTTACCCCACCGTATCAGATTTTTTTAACAATGTCCCTCTTCTTTCTCACAGGAGTCCTATTATTGTTTCAGATCGGATTAAAGGTCTCGGTTCTTTGGGTACATATGCACAACACAGCACTAGCTCACCGAGGCCGGCCTTTGAAACGCAACCTCTCAGCCACGCTGCACGGTAGCACGGTAACATTAACCATCCATTCACAGCAAAACCATCAAAACCAGCCTCCCAGGTTATGGAAATTTTGTAGGAGGAGGAAGCAGGACAACGAGAACCCGAATACCTTGAGGTTACCATCTTCCTGTTGTGCTACATCGGAACATCCACTTTCCTGTGCCGACTTATGATAACATTTGTCTTCAAGATATTATGGTAGGGTCTCGCCGAGGTAACCATATTCTTGGCAAAAATTTAACTCAATTTGCGGGAGGACTACTGGAAGAGTTGGCCATCATCATCATCATCATCATCATCATCATCATCATAGTCATGACCTCGTGATAAAGATATTTAAAAGGTTGTCGAAACCGGAACGCGGATTTCCTATGACACAGTGACACTCTACAGAAGGCGACATGAGCTCCCACAGGAAATTCCATCTCGTCCACTGGAAACACCCAAAATCTTCAGAGAAATGCTACAACGGACCCCAATGTTTAGGCGAGATCCAATATATTTTCACATGTTTCTGATTTCAGCCCAGTTTTCTCAACCGAGACAACACCCATACGTATTCCCCAAGAATTCTTTTTTCCTGTGGCTACTTCCATGATGTTCAATTTTTCTCTTGCATCTGCAACACAAGCCTTGCATAATTTTGGGCCCAGTCGTATGGAACCAGGGTCAAAGGGAGCAAACCCTTGACGCAATGAGCCACTGTCTCTTGCCACCTCGGTTGATCTTTCAATTTTCCAAAGCCTGTCCGGTACACTATTCGAGAATTCTGAGTCCATGACAAAAGAACAGTATCGTGCAAAGTTGTTCTTGAGGCCAGGGACATGATGTTGAACCTCCTTGCGCCTAGATACTCGGAAAGATCTGGGACTTTCCGGAGTGGTATCTGCACTTTATCCCAACGCGCCGAAGTACACTGCCGCCTTCGACCCTCGGACTTTGTACTTGGTTTCCCCCCTCGATTACATATGAAAACTTTCGTAACTGTATTTCTCATTTTGAACCATAGAACGCATGTTTCATCCATAATCAGCGCCTTCGACTACATATCAGGTGCCTCCACCGTGCTTCTGTTGTCAAGCGATGAACGGCTACCCTTTCCATTCTGGATCCGATTCTCTCCCAATATCCACAATTTTTTTTTAATCAAAACTTATTTATCTTCCCATCTATCTGAACAACGTTCAAGGTCCTCCTCACCGACGCTGCCGCTTTGTTATCTTCAAGCAACACCCCAGAATCAACTAGCCCCAGATCACTGGTGATCCTCAAAGCCTGCCGCTCCAGTATCAATATGGCTGCCTCATATGCTCTTATAAGCTTTTTGTCTCCGTCTGATAATTCTCGGCTCTCTCCTCATGATTCACACAGGCGTATTGTTGATAGCGAAATATGTCACGGCACGGAAGTAGGGAGCTCGGTAGTGCATAGGATGTTTCGAGGGCGAAGGTTACCGGGGTGGGATGAGAGTGTCACGGGGGAACCGCGCACCAATGGCACTTAGCCTCAGCCTTACCTGAGCCATGACTTAGTCATATATAATCTCCTCTCAGTACAGAGATAACTCGGTAGAATTCAATCTTGTATTCACCTCACAAGTTCAAAGTGCAGTTATCACACGGCTATATCTTTCCCCCTTAACAGAGAGGCTATGAAGCTGGTGTGATATCAGTCGATAATAAAGGTGTTGACAGCGACCCGGGGGCGGGGGGTGGTTGGTCCCGAGAAGTAGCATGATAGCAAACTCTAGAAGGAGGAGAGCGAGGATATTATCCAGTGGGAGGCCTGGCAGTACTTAGGCTTTAGAATGAGGCATTGGTTCCGTAGGGCTTCAGGACCTAGGAATGAGATAAAGTCGCCTGGTTGCGGTTAGTAGAGGGTTATGGTGGAATTGAGGGTGATAGGAATATCTAGGAGATTATTCACACACAGAGGAGTAGGAAGCGGGTGATATTCGACTCGGTTAGTTTAGGGAAACACGTTGCCGTGGGGAGTCTGAAATGGTGATTGGTTTCTAATAATGGATATAAGTAGAAATGATCCAACAAAACTAATATACTCTCTTAGATTGATATTGAGAAGAGCAGGGTCCGGGGTAAGAGCCCAAGGGAATGTGGAATCCTTATGAAGGGATAGTCAAATACGTGCATTAGCTTGACATATATCACGGCACCACATACCTAGACATCGCGATATAGACATCATAGATTACATACTCCGCTTCCGCCCAGGGCCAACTCCCGCACTGTTATCCCTCCTCATATTCTCTCGAAAAAACGAAACAAAAGCTCACCTCTCAGGTGGCTTTGAAAGCCAAAAACTCTAGCCCATCCCTCCACTGAACGTTCCCCTCCTCCGGTCAAGAATATCAAAACCTGACATCCCCCTCTGGACCTAACACCATCTCAAAGTACACCATGTCTCAAACCACCACTACCACTTCCATGTCCAAAACCTCTCCAGTCCCCCCTTCAAACCCCAATCCAATTCCCAAAACCCCCACCCTAAAAATGACGATGACTCCTACCGTCCTCGAACACCAAGTCGTTGTCTACCGAAGCGTCCGCGGGAGAATCACTAGTAAAATCGTTCACACCCTCCTCCACAAATTTCCCTTGAAGCACATGATACCCCCAAAATCCGTTTTCACAAGCAAGCCACGCTGCAAGCGCTGTACCTACCTCTCCCTCTACATTCCCAGTCCACCTTCTCTCGACCCCGAAAAAGCAGCCTTCCCTGACACCGTCAACGAAAAGCAAGAGCTTTGCGACATCACTCAAGAAGAATACTCCACTGCCGACAAGAAACCAGAGCCCAAACCCGAGTACTTCGTCCTCCACGACGGAAATGTTGAGCTGAGGATTCCGGTGACTATGCTACCGTATGGCAAGAATGGGCCGAGGCCGATTATTAGGGAATGGATTGAGGAAGTTGATTCAAAGGTTGAGTGGGTGCGTATTAAGGAGGCGAGGCTTCATGTTCCGGTGACTTGGTTGAAGAGGGGGATGGGGGGGAAGCCGTTGGAGATAAAGGGCAGGTGGCGGGGGAGGAAGGCTTAAGGAGTCTGTGGGATGTGAGAGAATATGAGTAGGGCGCAAAGTAAAGAGAATGGATTTGGTTTAGGGGCCAACCTACCCAACCTATGCAAGCACGTGAGCCGCCATACTAGAAGCCTTACAACAACCAACATCATCACGTTTCAGAGAAATTCCTCAACACATGTGCATAGACAACCCCTCCCTACCTCGCCCGTTAGCCCTCAAATCCCGATACTATCGATCCAAACAAGTCACAGTCAAGTCGGACGGCAAGAATAGTGAGATGTTCTTCAAACCGCATATATCGGCCGCCGGCGACAAAAACCCCGTTCATTTCATATCTAAGCTATTGCAAGTGCGATTTATAATATTGAACACTCATGAATCTCGTCGCGGTAGAGCAAGGGCCGGAATCCCAAATACTTGACCTGGAAAGTTCCTAGTCCTTGGACTCCAAATACTACTCCATCCGGCCGTCGTGCTCACTTCTTCCTTACGCCATAAATCCCACAGCATAACTTTAATCTCCGTTAGTAAATTAAAGAAAAAAAAAACACTCTCCATTTCCTAACGGAGTCCGGAAATGCTCTAGTGCCATCTTTCTGAACAATCCAGATACATCTGTTCGTCTTTGTACTGGGCATGTGGAGACTTTGGTCGGCTTCTCTATTCCGTATTAACACCTTGCAGCGATTTCTGTTTTATATTTAGGAAAGCGAGCGAGAGTATCTTTCGAATGCTGTCATCGGCGCCTGCGTCTTCTATTGCTGTATTTATTCTTACTGGTACTCCCTCTGCTCTTGCATGCGACTCGGTTACCAGATTATTTGGGATGTATTTCATACTCGTGAGGGATTTGCAGGGTTGGAAATAGGTACGCGTGAATTTAGGCTTTCCGATGGCCTTGCGCATAGATATGACGCACTGTCATTCATTCTAATTCTGAAGAGCGAGTGAATCACTCCATCTAGGACGGCCAAGTAACCACTCCTGAAACCTCGGCGGCTCAGACGTATACAAAAGAACCATTAAGCACCCCAGAATCGCCGTCTAAATCACCTTTATCCAAACCGAACACACAAAACATATATTTATAGTATTATTACCGTTTCAAGGGTTCACCATTCACACTTCGGCACAGCGGCAACAAAACTCCCTTTATATGCAAAGCTCTTTCACTCGGAAACCATACACCTTACTCTTCCCAGTTTCGTGACTTACCACGCCCAGAAATATCCATAATAAAGCAACTGCGCCCAGTGCCAAAGCCTAAGAAAAAAAATCTCCGTATATCCAAGAAGACACATCACGTACGCCCTTGATACAACTGCAATTATCCATGGGGCCCCTTTCTCGTGAGTTTTCAATGGGATGAGAATGAGTATAGAAGGCTGGAGGGGAGTACGGGAAGCGAGTAAGGGGAAGAGACGGAAAGGGCGGAAAGAAATAGAAAGGGTAGATGGATATGAAGATAGAAAGGGCGGATGGAGATGGGAAGGGCCCGAAAAGGAGGGGGGGAAGTGGTCGGGGAATTAGGGGAGTTTAAGTGAGTAGAGGTGAGGGTTGAAGGAAAGACTGTGAATATCCCAGTGAAAGAGATTAAAAGTTTCAGAATTTCACCTTCTCGCCGCACCTATACCATTTTGGTACTCTCCACCTCGCACCACCTATCTACCTATGACCCTCTGCTCAACCCTTCTCTTCTCAGTTTTCGAAGATATTAAATAGGCAGCCAGGGAAGAATAAAGCAAATTTGTGTAAGAAAGTAGTTGGGTAAAACGAGAGTTTCTTATTATCAATAGAATATAAAAGCTGACAAGGGTTAAACCTCTAGCGCTTGAAAATTATGGAAGAAGTAAATAGCACTAGAAGTGCCTTTAGCCAAATGTCCCCCGGAATTGTATTTATTTCTGAGACACCTTTCCCCTCGTTACCTATATTCACTCTCAACGTCCGACACCCGTTCTTTGGTTTCAATTCTTGCTTGGGGGTAAGGTAACTATGAGCCTATATAAGCTGAAAATTTAAAGTTTTAGTTATCGGAGGAAGATTCGTACCGAATGGGAATATGGAATAAAGAAGCCCATATAAAGGTGAGGTTTGATAGGAGGTGGTTGTTCTATGGGAGGCAAAGGGGGGAAGGGTAGGAAGAGGAGAGGAACTGTGGAGTAAGAAGGAAAATATCAGGGATAATTGGGATGGGCGTGGATTAGGAAGAACAGACTTGGGGAGGAAGTCCAAAGGGAAGAGAAGGTTTGAGCTACATGAGAAGTAAGGGCAATTTTTCTAAGTCGAGGTCGAGCCAACCCACTCGGCGATACTGCTAACCAATTAAGGGTTTGACTCATAAAGGGGGTAACCAAGCAACATCTTATATTACTCTACGCAAAATTAAGGAATAAACTAACATTTAGCTACCGTGGACCCTTTTTTCTACCCTATATATTATATCTACTCCTCATTGTCCGCTATACATCGTGCGCCCCTCACATTTATACTCGATTAAGGAAAGTTCAATTGAGGGCTAGTCTATTGCGAGACCGTGGAACTGCCACATATCCCAACACTTCAGCCGATAAATTCGGTTGGTGCCAATGTCTGGTTTGGATTCGAGATTTAGAATCTTATGGCAGTAAATAGTAGCTGGCCTGATCGTTTCAGTTTATGTAACCCATCTCTACTTCTTTTTTTTGGATCCAGTCCCCTTTCCACTTCTACATCCAGTATATGCTATTATGTAAGTAAGTGAGGAAGGGAAAAGATCGTTCTTGCAGGGAAGATGTGAAGATAACAAGGTTGAGGATGAAAGGTGAATAATGTGTAAGTTGAGGGAGTGTAGTAGGAAGATGGAGAGTGGGGCTGAGGAGAATCGAAGATGGGAGGTGAGATGGTTCGTATATTTATTTTCTCGGGTTCTTGATCGAAGACAGAGGAGTAGGTTGAATTCCGTGCTCTTCATGTAATAGTAGAAAGAAGCTAGGCAAGAGTGTCGACACATTTAATATGTGAGATAATTAAGAGCTGTATATACTTTACATCTCGCGAACCCTGTGTAGCGCGCGTGTATGTATACATAATCCTTTATCAGTCGAGCAGGCCATAAACACAAGGGTAATGGCAGTAGCTTAAATAAATTGGATCACGAGTTTTAATATTACCAATCCACTCCACGGGTAGATAAAGAGAAGAGAACAAAGAAAGAAATTCCCAAGTCCCCAAATAGACTTGGTAGGGGTTCCATGCCAATCACATCCGTCCGTCAACACGACAGACACCTTTGCTATCTGTATTCACAACCTCAGCAATGCTGCTCCTTTTATGCACTATTACCACCGATCCCCAGACACTCACCCACCCCCTTCAACTCCCTAACAACCCTCCTTTCCAACTCCGTCTCCCCCTCAACCCCACCTACAACCAGCCGTCCCGCCAACTCAACCTCCCTCTCATCCCCCGGCACAATCCTATCCCTTAGCCCCGCCAGTCTAGCAAGCGCACCCTCAACATCTTCCTTAACATTCTCCGCTTCCCATCCCTCCAGCACCGGGATATCACCCGCTTGAATCCCCAAACTAGTAGCTTGCCGTCTGAACTCCTCCACAATCTTCCAAATAAGCGCTAGGCTATGAATCTCTGAAGCCAAGGAGAATGTGACGCGCGAACTATCCCGATGCCTACTGGATGGGCTCAAAGCGTTAGAAGCGCGGGAAAGCTGGGCAGGGAATTGATTGAGGAAAGCAAAGATCTCTGCTGCAATCGGCGCGCCAACCGCCTGCAGCAAATTCAATAGCAACGGCAATACCCCTCTCGCCCAAATACTAAAAACCCGCGGCGGATTATCAAACGGACCCATACCGCCCGGCCTTCTGAAATAGTTCATAAGATTTGCGGACGCCAGTTGGCTGAGCACGCCTTCGACGGCCATGGTCTCCGCCAACAGCGGGATCGAGGAGAGCGAGAGTAGAAAGAGCAGCGATAATTCGCCGTAGATAGGATCACCACCAGCCGAAGCAGAGGAAGGGCGGCTGCTCGGCATATTCTCAACAGCGAGACGGTCGGACCAGGAGAATAGGGACGTAGCGTAGCGCACAGTATTGCTATTTGAAAATACGAGCGCGATTTGGGATTGATACAGCCCCATCTCCGGAATCTGGAGTATAGTCTGCAGGATCGCAGTAACCAAACCGAAATCCGAGGGCGAGACGCTGTCGGGTTCGGAATGCAACTGTGTGGCGAGGTTCCGGAAGCCCTTCGCTACGACTTCAGAGAGAATTTCGAGGAGTTGGGTGGATATGGCTTCGACCAGGCGGTTTTCTTTTGAAGGGATCGAGGCGCGGAAGGATTGGCGGAAGTCTTGGTCTTGGGCGGAGGCGGTGGGAGAGGAGAGGTGGAAGTGAAGGGACAAGAAGAGAATGCGGAGGAGGAGGCGGTAGTAGTCGACGTGGTCGCTGGAAAAGACGTTGTCGAAGTCTGGAGTTGACGATCGGATGGCTGTCCAGACGACGTTGAGCAGTCGACGGGCTACAACTGCTCCTTCGCCATCGACCTTGAGCACTACCATCTTCTGCAGTAGAGCAAATGCAAGCTCAGCGCGGAGGAGCATTAAACGTCCGAATAGTGCTTCGGGAAGAGCGGATTCGGTGTTGGCAATCATGCAATCTCTAACCACGTTTGCGAGGATCTTAGGGAGGTGGTCGTCGCGAGTAACGGAGTTGCCTAGCTCAAGAGCAAGGAGCTTCCAGCCTTGAAGCAGCTGCACCTGCGACTCGACAAGACTGAGATTGATGTTCGCTCGGACAACCTCGTCCCTGAACCCCTGGCCTCGTCGGCCTAGCCAAGACGCGTCGAAGCCGAGCAGTTTGTCGGCTAAGTCCAGGTTGTAGAAGTAACTTGACCCGAATTGAGCAGGACCAAGTGTTGTTCGCTTGAAGTTTGCAAGTGAAGAACCCTGGAATCGGCTCTCGATATTCCGTCTGAGGTTGGCATGCAGCGAAGTGTTGTACGATGGCAACTCCAAACCACACTTCTCCAGATAATCCAAGTTTGGAATCACTTCCTTGAGAGGAGCATAGTCGCCGATCTGGCGGGAGCTGTGGATATACATGGCCAATATTTCGGATATCAACGCGGCGATTTTGTTCTCGTAGGCCCTCTGTATTATTTCCGCTTCTGTCTTGACGTCCTTATGCTCCAGGCCTTTAAGGAAACCCAGCAGCCCTTGAATGAACCTTTTGTGCTGTCGGAGCCCACCCATAGCCCAGGACCAGTTGTTTTGTGCTAACGAGACAAACTCCAACATGGCGACGGTCTTCCGAGGCGTAGAGATGTCGATACTCGACAGCTCGTCCAGCGCGTATGTGAGTAGAGCTTTGCTTCGCGTAGGCCCGGAGCCAGTGGTGGTCTTGCTACGCGCAGATTGGCGAGGTGTGGTGCCGGTCAATAAATAGAGAGCAAACCATTGTTGCTTACAGCTCACAACTGCGGCCAGCAGATCCCACACGTTGGTTTGGATATCTATGATGTTCAAGGGTCTGTCCAAGAGAGAAAGTATGCTTAAAAAGTTCTTCGCAGTCTTGGGACCGAGGTGCCCCAGAAGCGAAGGTGGTTGGGTGGGTGTCTCTTTCCCACCATTCTTTTGCGTTGCTGAAGAGGGAAGCGAATCCAGGTTTCGAACTGCGCCTCGCACGAGACTCTCGAACAAAAGTACAACTGGCGACTTGTACATGTCGTTCGTAGCATACAGACGAGCTAACAGCGGCGTTGCTTTGAACAACTGTTGTTCCAGATGCGTCCAGGGTCGATTGAGGAGGGTGGCAACTCGGGTGATTGTATTTGAGAACATAAGAGCGGCTTGTGTTTGGCGACCCCACAGTTCCATGCTGCTAGTCAGGATGGAGGGGTTATGCAAGTCTGTAGCAGAGAGGAGAGAAGCCAAGATGGGGTTCGTTGGCAGGTCGTTTTCAGCGCTCGAGATGAAGAAATCCGTGATATACTGTGCGATTGGAGCAAGCAGCCCAGTGAGCTTTGCGGAGACTTGGGGCGAATCATCCACACTGTACGCATATTCAAGGATCGCTGTGAAAGCCCTGGTTAAGCCGATGTTGATCTGCAGGCGGTCTTCCACACGGATGTATTTCCAGCTCAACGAACTTTCAAAGATACTGGCGAGCGTCCTTCCGAACGTAAGTAGAGTTGTGCTCATCGCCTTCTCCGATGCTCCACTGGCAGAGGTTGGAGCGACCCCGAAGCGGGCTATGGCTTTAGTGGACGCCTTTCTCGCGACAGCCCGGTCCACGGCGTCTTCGATAAGTGATTGAAACATCCGGATGCATCCTATCAGGAAGTCATATCTGCCAATGACCATTTCCGTGCCGATGAGAATACTGGCAAGACTGCCTCCCCTCCCATCCGATTCCAGGAGGCGACTTCGGGTGAGCCAAGGCCAAACTCTGGCAGGTGAAATCTCTATCAATGCCGTTATGAAGCGGGTGCAATTGACCAGAAGCTCCAGTGAGGCTTCGTTCCCGGGTTGTTGGACTTGGTTGAGTAGCTCTTGCTCAAAGATTGCAAGCACAATGTTTACCGTATCGTGGGTGTGGTGAACGCCGATATCCATGGCTTCCAGCAGCTCAGTCGAGCGAGCGGTAGCATCGTCCAGTTGGCGGGAGGCGCGGACTGACCAATTCAGGAGGTCCGCGAAAAATCCTACGATTTCCGTGGCATTCTCAAGGGATATGGGCTCTTGTGAAGCGTATTCCACCTGGCTGCTTCCAACCATAAACGTGGACAAGAGGATCACCAGGAGTTTGAGAGCGGAATGGGGATAGTGCCACACGGCGACAAAAGGCTGCGCAGTGTCGTCTACAATCCTCCCTTCAGTCTCCGCGGGTATCACTATGAAATCGTCCGGGCTCATGTAAGCTGTGGCACCCATCATCCGCCGCTGTGTGCTCAAAGCTGCTCCTCCCTCGCGTCCTGAGCCCAGCATTTTTGAAGCCAGTCGGGAAGAAAACTGGGGCAAATCCACGGACAAAGCAATGTAGTTCGCGTTTTCCTCTTCTCGGATCAACCTGTACTCATTAAAGCCTTGGGGTAGCGTCTGCATCAGGGTCGCCGTCCGGAGTAATATAGCTGCCACCCCTGGTAGTGCCTCATGCGCTGGCTTTTCTCCTCTTATAAGGGCGCTGCAGAACTTCATAAGCGGTATGGTTTCGTAGGGATAGCGTAGCTGAGCCTCGCCGAGGAGAGCTGGGCGGAGCACCGCGGTGTCCTTGAGAAAATAAGAAGTGATTGGATCAGCTTGCACTTCAGCAGTGTCGACCCAGGCCCAAGAAGTCCGGTTCCCGTTCAAAATCGTGCATGCAGCCCCGATGATCTCTGGACTATACGTCACTACCTCACTTCCCAAGCTCGCTCGAATGAGCTGCATGTGGATCCGTCTCATCCCATCTCTGGAAATTTTGTCGACGTCTGTTCCCCAAACAGACATGGCCACGCTGACCAGCTGAGTGACCAAGTCGAAGATATTGTGATTGGAGCACATTTCTGCAAGAACTGCATATGCTAGGTTTTGGCCAAAGAATTCGTTGCCTTGGCATCTTTCCAGGCCTTGAACTGCATACTCAATGGGCTGTAGGTGAGCGGGATCTTTCTCCTCTCCTTGCTCCTCACGCTCCTGCGAAATCGCGGCGATTTGGGCGGCCAGCCTATACGTTATGACGCTCCACGAGAAGGCAGCAGGGGTTCCTGGATTGGGCCCCAGATCCCTCTCGGCGTAACCAAATGTGTTGGTGATTTCCTCAAGAAGGGTTGGATTCAGAACATAATCCGACTGGTCCCATCTAGTGTAATTACCCGTTTCCAAATCATCAAGCACAATATCGACCTTGAGGATAGCGGACGAGATGACGGATATCAGCAAATGTACCAGCTGGACAAGAGGCTGTTGACTGGGCAATGGCTAGAGTCAATCCATTAGTAAACGTGCGAGCCTTCGGTGACTGAAAACCTCACCAGTTGGAATGCTACGAAGAAATTACGCCTGGCCATGGAATCGAACCATTCGAGCATGATATTAGCTGGGACGAACTTTGGAGTAAAGAGATCGATGTGGGCGACGGTGAGATGTAGAATATGGACCAATTCTGTGGCCTGAGCAGTTCTCCATTTCTCATCCGTCACTTCCAGAATGTTGTCAGACACGGTCCATGGACAGGCTTGTTCCAAGTTGGCCAGTGTTGCATCAATGGCTTTCAAACATTGCGATAGAAAGGAAGCCTGTTGGCTGTTGCCCGACGAACTGGCCAGCTGCTTCTGTACGATCTTCTGGCCTAGCTCCTCCAGCCACTCGTCGCAAACTCGATAATCCTTCCCATACCCGAGTCTCAGATCTTTGGCTGCGCCCCAGCAAACCAAGACCTGACAGATTCTCAAGATGTATGTCCGCTCTGAAAGATAGATGTTGAGGAGCCTAAGTCTGCGCTGGTCGGGGGAGTCGAACTGGTTGGAGGAATCGGATACTAAACCGCCGGGCGCGGTGAGGATGGAAGTGTTGGTGACAAAGGTCGAGGTGCCGAGATGAGATATTCCCGCTGCTTCCTGGACATTGCTAGCTTCTTCTTCCGTAAGTCCACTCAGTAGCTGAGCAGCTGGTCTAGCTTGCCATTCCAGGATAGCTATTCTCAACGCCGCAGGTTCGCTTAGTTTGGTTTGCTCGGAGAGCCAAAGGCTGTCAGCCTTGATCTCATCGATGTTGTAGTCGCCATTCGCCGAGGCAGTCACTTGAATTGGGGCCGTGTCCGTTTCGAATTTGCTTTTCGATCGCTGGTCGGGCGGATTGAAGGGATTCAGCGCATTGCTGAGTATGTCAATTGTGTCATCGTCAGAGAGGAACGCGCGGAGGGTCTCGCTTTTCGATGCAGTTTCGGGACTACAGAGGGCAGAATATGCAGCTTCCCAAGACCTATAGAAAATATGTTACTGGAATATTATCCAGGAGGGCGCCAAATAAGAAACATACAAGAGTTGCTGCTCTCCGCTAAAGCATTCGGCGAGGGAAGGATAGTAAACATTGCCTTGGGGTTTGATGGGGGCCATGATGCGCTTCTGTGCGCGTGCGCGGTGGATTTATTCAAGGGCCATATATTGAAAAAAAGAAAAAGGAGAAAAGAGAGGGTGCGCAACAGAGGGGAGGTGTTTCGTGGATTGTTTCTTGCAGCAAGCTTTGAGCTTGATCACCGTTGGAACGCTCGTCTTGGCGCCATCTTTCCTAGCGGACCGTGTACATATTTTTGCCCTGGGAGATCTGCGCTAACGGGCCACCCCTCCCCGTCTCCTCCGAAGATTTGGGGTGTGCTCCGATATTATATTTCCCACCACCACCATCGGTATATCTAAGCGGAGGGTGAGTCACTGTCAACTTGAAAGCATCCTCGCTCTCAATTCAAACCCTCCGGTACCATCTTCGTACCTTTCACCTCTAAACCGGCGCAATTCTTCCCCCAGTGCTCCACCATGTCTATCCTAAGCCTCATCGACCACTCTCCCCACCACCCCTCGCCCTCCCCCAAAGTTCCAACGGCAACGAACCTCATCCTCATCGACAATTACGACTCTTTCACCTGGAATGTCTATCAGTATCTCGTGCTCGAGGGCGCCAATGTCACCGTATTTCGGAACGATGAGATTACATTGGAGGAACTTGTTTCAAAGAACCCCACACAGCTGGTTATAAGCCCAGGCCCCGGTCATCCAGAGACAGATTCTGGTATCAGCAGAGATGCTATCAAGCATTTCAGTGGGAAAATTCCCATCTTAGGCGTCTGTATGGGGGAGTGAGTCTTCACCTATAGACAGTCTTGACGCAGTCACTTATTTCTGGACAGACAGTGCATATACGACGTTTTCGGCGGCCGTGTAGATGTTACAGGCGAGATTCTGCATGGGAAGACATCTCCTCTTAGACATGACGGCAAAGGTGTCTACGAAGGTGTCCCACAAGACCTCCCTGTGACGAGATACCATTCCTTAGCTGGAACCCATCCTACCCTGCCGGAATGTCTAGGAGTCACGTCCTGGATCGCTGCTGGCCCAGATGGGGGGAAGGGAGTGATAATGGGAGTGCGTCACAAAGAGTATACAGTAGAAGGTGTTCAGTTTCATCCCGAGAGCATCCTCACTGCTGAGGGACGAGTCATGCTCAAGAACTTTCTCCGTATGCAGGGAGGAACTTGGGAGGAGAATGAGAGATTGGCCAAAGAAGCCCATGCTGCTGCCACTGGAGCAGCTCCGGAAGCCAATGGCCCCGTTAAGAAGGATAAAAAGACCTCCATCTTGGAGAAGATCTATGCTCACCGCAGAGCTGCTGTCGCTGAGCAAAAGCAGATCCCATCGCAAAGGCCGAGTGACTTACAAGCAGCATATGATCTTAATCTTGCGCCTCCTCAACTCAATTTCCCCGAGAGATTGAAGCAGTCTCCATACCGATTGTCACTAATGGCCGAGATCAAGCGTGCATCACCTTCAAAGGGCGTAATCTCTTTGTCAACATGCGCGCCTGCTCAAGCTCGGAAGTATGCGGTTGCAGGAGCAAGCGTCATCTCTGTCCTAACCGAGCCGGAGTGGTTCAAGGGAAGCATTGACGATTTAAAAGCAGTCCGCCAGAGCTTGGAAGGAATGCCCCATCGCCCAGCAGTTCTGCGCAAGGAATTTATATTCGAGGAATATCAAATCCTTGAGGCTAGACTTGCAGGTGCTGATACTGTCTTGCTAATCGTGAAGATGCTGGATGAAGAGACCCTGAAGAGGTTATACCTGTATTCTCAGTCTCTTGGAATGGAGCCACTGGTTGAAGTCAATAACGTCGAGGAAATGCAAATCGCTGTCAACATGGGATCCAAGGTTATTGGAGTCAACAACCGCAACCTTACGAACTTCGAGGTCGACCTGGAGACGACGAGTCGATTGATGGACCTGGTACCGAAAGAGACGGTTGTATGCGCTCTAAGTGGTATTGCCGGCCCTAAAGACGTCGAGCCGTACACACAAAACGGCGTAGGGGCTGTCTTGGTTGGTGAGGCTCTCATGCGCGCATCGGATACTGCTCACTTCATCTCCGATCTTCTTGGTGGCTCAGCAAAGCCTGCCGCAGCAAATCGCGCCGGTCCCCTTGTTAAAATTTGCGGCACCCGTACCCCGGAGGCCGCGAGGGCTGCAATCGAGGGAGGCGCGGATCTCATCGGAATCATTCTTGTCGAAGGGCGGAAGCGCACAGTGTCGGGCCCAGTGGCTCGGGCCATTTCAGCCACGGTCCATAACACTGAGAAGCCTCAAAGGGAGAGGCCATCGATTACATTGCGGGAAGCTGTGTCTGCCTCAGACTACTTTGAACACACGTCGAAGCAGTTCTTCCCTGCCAATCGCGCTCTCCTTGTGGGTGTATTCCAAAACCAGCCGCTGGAATATGTTCTCCAGCAGCAACAACAACTCGACCTCGATATTGTCCAATTACACGGTTCGGAGCCCATCGAGTGGGCTAAACTGATTCCTGTGCCGGTGATCCGGAGCTTCGCGCCCACAGATATTGGTATCGCTACCCGGGGATATCACGCACTGCCTCTCCTCGACGCTGGAAACGGTGGCTCTGGCCAGCAACTTAATCTCAACGATGTCAAACAAGTGCTTGCGCGGGATGAGAGCTTACAGATCATGCTGGCTGGAGGGTTGACACCACGAAATGTGTCTGAAGTTCTCAAAGAGTTGGGTGAGTACCAGGATCGGGTTCGGATCGTTGATGTGAGTAGTGGTGTTGAGGATGATGCAGGGAAACAGGACGATGACAAGATAAAAGCGTTTATTCGTGCCGCGAAAGGGATGCAGCTTTAGTAGTTACTTGCATTTGAGTGAGCCGTTCAAGTTGCCTTGCACAATATAGATATCGGGCACGCTTGTCTTTCAGGGTCTGAAATTTAGGAAGTGTTGAGTCAACGCTAGTTCAAAACTCTTCTCGTAGTATCCAAAGTTAAGGTGTAGGTATTTTATTAATCTCCTATGCTGTTATTTGGTCCAAGTGTCTCGAACCTTATCGTCTGGGACGTCTGGTCAGTACCTATTTCTACATATTTTCCTCATCTCTCACCACCTCTTCTAACCTTCACCTCCTCGTCTCTTCCACATCGCAATCCCAGAGTTACTGCCTCACCTCTTGATCGGACTACGACCTATCAAACACCCTTAAGATACAAGGTCAACGACCTCTTAGCCGTCTCTCACTCTGATTATCTCTTGGCTGTCTTCGGTGCCGCTTTCTATCATATGCACCGAATTTCCTGGTGAAAGCCTGGCCAGAGCCTGGCTCCGATTCACTCAATCGCCTCCACCGCCTGACATGGCATGCTACACTCTCCTCGCCGCCGGTTGCTTTATAAGCTCTGCTTCATCCAACCTCCTTTAACCTTTCCTTTTCCCAATGCCCTCCAATCCTTCGTCTGCACTCAACCCCCATCTCATCTGTCTCTTTCCTCGGCAATAACGTCACACAGCGACCAACTCTTTCAGCTCAGCATGGCTGTTCTTAAAAACTTCACGATCACCACCACAGGCGACCTCGGGCGTGGAAAGTCCTCCGACAATCTGCGCAAATGGGTCGAAGCGAACGGTGGGAGATGGTTGCCCAATGTCACGAAAGATACGACGCATTTGATTACCAGTAAGGAGAGTTGGAGGAAGGGGTGTGCTGCCGGTATGTTGACCTACTCAAGGCACCCGCTTGCGTGCTTTGCTCGCAACTGCTCACCCCTATCTCACTCCACCAAATATAGAACATTGGCTAATAAAGACACAGTTGAAAAAGCCAAAGAAGTCAACGCATACATCGTCAATTTCGACTGGTTGGAAGATACCTTGCAATCGAGACGCAAGAAGCCGGAGAAGAAGTATCGGATGGATGTCGTGGAAAATGGCAAGAAGAAGGAGAGGAAGACGGTTAAAAAGATGGAGAGGTTAGGAAAGAAGGGTGACCGTAAGTCTCTGCGTTTCTTCTAATCTTTTTCTATTCGGGCTCACTTGCTAACGTGTCTTTCAGGGACGAAATTCGAAAAAGGCGTCGACATGGCTCAACAAGACATCGGTTCTGGTACGTCACTTGCACATGACCTTTCTTTGACCACCGGTTTTCAATTTCAAAATTTGAAACTCTCGATTGGCTTCTTCAAGTCTTCACTTTCCGCATTGGCGGACATGCGGAAGAAGCGAGAGGAGAAGAAGATGTTGGTTAAGCAGGCTGCTGCTGCTGCGGAAGCAAATTCCCCAGCGGTTATGCTGGCCATACCTTCTCCTTCTCCCGCGACTCCGTCGAGTTAAGCGCAAAACGAAGCTCCCGAGCCCGTTCCCCTTTCCTCCACTCCAGCTGCCCAAGAGGTCACTGACGCAAAATCCCCTAAACTAACAGACCTTTACCACCTCTACCTTGACTCCTCAGGCTTCGAATACAAAATCCTCCTCACGCGGACCGACATGTCGCGCAACCAAATAACACGCTACAACCTCCGCCTCTATGAATCCCACACCATCCCACACGTCTACTGTACCTTCATCCAATTCATCGCTCCCCGAATTTCCTCTACAATCCGTGAACCAACTCCCCCAATCATTCCCGGAATGGCCATTGCAAACCGCGTAGTCGACATAAAGCACGATGCTAGCATCAAACCCGAACGCAAAACCAAAGAAGATCCCGATGCCAAAATTTTCTGCCCCTCACCCCCCAAGTCCAAGGCCCCAACATCGCACCCCCTCCCCTTCAAGCGCCTCCTGGCACCCCCGAACTCTGAGTACCACCTCGCCTTCGCCGTCTTCCGCGCTGCCTTCGAGCACCTGACCCTACTCCCCTGGGAAGAGCGCCAGAATCCTTCTCTCCAACGCATACGCGCTGAAGCCAACGGCCTTGAACCGTTCGCGTATTTGCGTCCGCAGCCAGGGATGCCGGTGGGGGTGTTTCCGCAGATTGCGTTTGAGAAGATACCACATCCGTTCTCGGACCTGCCTTCTAAGGCCGCGGAAATAATTACGGAGTTGCCGGGCATGGATGTTAAGTTGAGTGCGGATAGTGGCGGTATTGGGAGGGAGATTGCTGCGGAAGCAAGATTGAAGTGCAGGGCCGAGAAAAAAATTGAAGAGAAGAGGATTAAGGAGGAGTTTGAAGAGAAGAAAAAGGAGAGCAAGAGAAAGACGGTTAAGGTGGAGTTGGTGGATGGGGTGTGGGTGGGAAAACCGGCGAAGGCTGCGAGGAGTAGTTTCTTCGATTTTGAGCGCTAGGCGTCCGAGAGGAAAACAGAGAGATACCGGTTTATGGATGGATATATTACTTATTGCGGACTCCTCTCTGATGATGTTTTTTTCATTTGATAGGATGAGGGGATGGGGGATACGGTATTTTTTTCAGCTTCTTAGAGGTCTTTTCACCCGTTCTGTCAGGCCCATTTCTTAGGAGGTCAATTTCCTACGTGCAATTCATGCACTACCAAGCAAAACATTCGGCCCTTCCACCTCGAAAGAAAATGATTTGCCGCATAGTTCGACTTGTATTTTGACTTTGACCCTATAAGCCCTCGTAATAGCAAAACTGCGGAACCCAGGAGGCATGTAGCCGGGGATGCGGCTAGTGAACCATGCTTCGCACTCGTTTGCTTGTTTTTGTGCGGGGAGTGAATTATCTGTGGATTTTCTGGAGCGCAGGTTCGGGTGGAATACCTTCTCACCCTTCTCTTTCCCCTCTCCATATTTCTTCTCTCCATCTTGGTCATACTCCCCTCCATCACCTTGCCTCCAATCCTTCTCCATGGCAGACTTGCTTCTCTTACTGTCTTCACCTCCTTCCCTATCCAGCAAGGCTATCACAGCTTGGTCAGGAACAGAGTTAAGCACCGTCTTCTCTTCGACCACTTCATCAGCGTCGTCACCCCTAAACCCCATCTCTAATCTCGTCCTCCCCAACCAAGCCATCCCAATCTCTCCGTCTCTTGTGTTCGCTGCCTCCCTGTCTCGAGGCGCGCGGAAAAACGTGAAAGCCTTGAGTTCTAATTTAACGATTTTGAAAGTTATAGGTGGAATATGAGAGACGTTACTTGAAGTCGATAGGACAGCGAAGAGCGTTCGAAACTGAAATTGCTGTCCCGTACTCATCACACTCGGCAAATCTATGGATAGAAAAAAATCCAGTTTTGGCGTCGAAGAACTAAGCTTGTCGTGTAGTTTCTGTCGAAAAGATAGGGATGTGGGCGTGGGGGATGAGAGGATGGAGCTTGAGAGTGAGAGTTTTTTTGAGTAGCGTGTGAGTGGAGGATTGTGAATGTGGGCGTTTGGGTTTAAAGGGGTGAAGAGGATAGGAGCTGTGATTGAGGGTATGGATGCCGGATCGATGGGGTTGTTATTGACATTGTTGTCGATGTTGCTGTAGTTGCTGGGGCCAGGATTGGGGAGAAAGGGGATGAGGCGCGCAGTAACACCGTAAGATACAGAACAACTGTCCGGACGCATTTTGCTCTGATACTCAAACGTCGGCGGCAGCGCATGGCTCCCCACCACATAGACTGGATCTTCGGGCCGTTGATAACAGCCTGTTCTGTTCATTGCGGTACCTTCAGGAACAACAAAAGTGAAGAAGTATGTGTAGGTTTGATTTGGCACTAATATCCCGCTCTCCCCTTGCAGGGACGAAAAATTAAACACATTCGAGCTTACGGTGAATAAGGGAGCTTCATCACGGTAGTGATAGTATGTCGTGGAACTGCGTCCAGTGGTAGAATTTGTGGAGTGCCTGGAGCGTCGGATCCAGGTTGAGGAGTGGCCCCAGAGGGAGACTTCGAGGGCGCGAGGGGTGATTGGTGTGGGTGAGGAGACGGTGATGGTGCCTGTTATCGTGTCGGCAGGTTTGTAAACTGTGTCATCTGGCCGCGATAGTTGGATTTGCAGATTTGGTAGGAGAGCTTGTTGGTGGTGTTTTGGATTTGTGAAGAGGCCCATTGTTGAGGTAGTCCTGAATAGTTGCAGAACAGTTGTATTGGGGTTTATGGTGATTTACAGAAGCCGGACAGATTGCAAGAGACAAATAAATCGTAGTGTATGCTAAAGATTTATATTTACAAGAACTGTTAGCAATGTCGTGGAGTTGGGATGTTGGAATGTTGGAAGAAAGTCCTGCAGGTGGCTTAGCGCGGCTTAGCTCAGTGTTTACCGTGAATCTGAAACCTGGCATCGGAAAATGTCCGAAGATCTGCACTCGTGATGCGCAAATATAAGCTTACATCTGTATTCTAGGGCGGGTGTAGAGTGGTTACAGATATTAGATATCAAGTACAGTGCAGATGTCTAGTTGAATTTAGGAATTTATATAAACAGAGAGGTGGTAACTGACCGGATGTTTAGAGGTACGTCTCTAATTCTTCATGAAATTGAAATAAAGATTATAACTACTAGATGCGCAACTTAGCAAAAGATGAAGGTGAATACCTCCAGATGAAAGTGAATACCTCCAGATGAAAGTGAATACCTCCAGATGAAAGGAAACTCCTCCAATCAGAACCGTAACTCTTGCACCACTTCCCCCCTTTATTGCCTACCACGATCATCTTCCTATTTAAACTGAGCCTCTGCCATTCCTGTAACCCTTTCAATATTGTTAAATATAACAGCAATCCTTACCCACCCGCCGTTATATCTCTTAGCATCCCAGCCCATCTCGGATTTGTCCAGTTGAATATGTAATACCGGTGATAACCGTCTGAAGGGTTTTGCCGAAGGAGAGATAATGTTGGAGTCAATGGAGTCTGTGAATGGAAATGACACAGGCGCTGAATTCACCTTCCCAAACGTCCAGCTGGAGTCGAGGCCGAATTTCGCGACTTTGATATTTGGGGCACGCGGGTTGATATGAACCCATCCATCTGCTGAGTCTCCGTCTGCTGAGTCTCCGTCTGCCAGAGTTGAATAATTGTCAGTACTGAAGCTGTTTTTGGAAAAAATGGTGCGGCCTCGGTTTAGAGATATGAGAGCCCAGAACAGAAGGCTAGTGATCTCCCATCCCATTGTTTCAGGAGTGATGGTAATGCTTTTGCTGTTGGGAAAGAAGGATTGGGATAGATCGGTGGTAAGAGACTGCGTACACACCTCGGAGGCTGCGGTTGTACTGTGTTTGCCGTCTGTGATTTCTGCGAGTCGGGAGTTCTGCATGGCATTTCTCTTTTAGAACTTTGCCACATATTCGGGAGACTGTCCGCGGTAATCAGGTTTTTTTTTTCCAAATGGGTTCTTAGCATGCGGTGCGATTTTTAATGAATCTGATGTTGGCGGTGTGGTCGAGGTCGCGTGGGTCATTGAATGGATGTAGTGATGATCCACTTCGTGGCAGTACGGTGCCTTTTGATATTATCCTCCTCCTGAGCTAGTAATATCACAATACTCAACTTACGAGTATCAACAGCACGTGAAGCACGAGCAGGATAAGTTGTCAACCTATACTGTATCTCTGTGTGGTCGTCATTGCTTAGAGTAATTTGAGTCTCAACGGTGATAAATGAATGGGGCCCTGAGTAGCTTATTGACGCACCCACGTGAAAGACAGCGACTTACATCGGGTCAGTACCCTCGAATTTGCCGTGTTTGTCGTTCATTGAATCCTATTTTCGGGGCAACTGAGGAAGAATACAGAAGTAGTTCAATCTCGAAGCGCTGTATGTGGTTGTTGAGATACGCCTTGCTGGCTGGGGAGCGTTATAGGTTCTCACTCCTCATGATGGCTTTTGGTGGTTACCGAATCAATGATTATCGTTGGCTTATATATCTTTTCTGGATTCGGCTCATATATGAAATCTACCGGGACGCAGGCGAATGATAGCCCGCAGCGCAGACATTCCATCAATGTTGATTATCGCCCCTGGGGATAATTCTTCCCAATAAATGGACCATGTTTTTTCACGCCTGTAGTAGGTCGTTCTCAGTGGCGAGGATAGGAAATGGATATAAACCATATTCGTAGGCATACGCATATATCAGTCCGAATGCACGTCCCAGCATTGCCTCCCCCTCTTGCAAGGCTTTTCCGAACCTTGCGAAGCGCATGGTGCACAGGGGCCGGGTTTTTGTACGTATGGGTTTGCCGGCCATCACCAGTACGGACGATTAGAGTCAAGTACTCCCAGCATTCTTCTAAAGTTCTTGCTCTTACGAGGTCTGAAGCTAGAACAGGCGTTTCACCCAAATAGGCCTTCGAGTACAGTATGTTTTCGTACTTGTTAATCTTATCGAAATAGTCAGGTAATTGTCTCCAGAGTGTTTTACGATCCAGTTTGATTTCTTCAACTGGCTCGTAGGGCAGTGTGAGCCAGCCCTCGCAGTAGGAGAGGTTTTTGGGGTCGAGTTCTCGAGTTTTTTGCCTGAAGATGACACTGATTGGCTCTTCCGAGTAATCGCTAGCCTAGATGCTGAGAAAGGCAGTGGTGGCGGGAGAGGGGAGAGTGTCTTTTCTGCGAATGAGACGGCTTGAAGATAAAAAGAGGGTGCTGTAGATAGGACAGAGACCCAATAATTCGGAGCTCGACAGATCAGTCCGCATAGAAAACGTAACCTACATTGCAAAAATGGAGATTTCCACTGATCAGGCGCGGGCCCATCGCAAGCAGTAGTTTTGGCTTCTGGACCAAGAGGTCGATTGCGACAGGAAGACAAAAAGTACTGTAGCCAATTCTTCATAACAGGACCTGTGAAGAGAGAACGTCAATTCAAAAGGAAATTTCGTACAGGAGTGTGTAGTGATGCAAGCTTTACCGTGTTGATGCTGTTGATTCAAACCCTTCCACTCACCTAACCACTCTCTAGCGTTTTTGACCTCGTTTATCCTCGACATTCACCTCTCACCAATCCACTTCAATGTGTTCCAAAAATCTTCCTAATCCCGTCATATTCTTGTCGTGGTGATGTCATCACAATCATTCTGTCACATCCGTTATACTTCTGGTAGACTTCACGTATACACGTGATCTCGTGATTAACATTCACTGCTGTGGTGCGGATTTCCGGCCTGTGCCAGACTTGTATCCCGTAATTCAGCCTAGCTATTTGCAACGACCCCATGGCTTGAGTTGAGGATATAATCCACGATTTTTCGTCCACTTCTTCTACTGCTTCACTGCTTCTTCCAACCTCTAACGCCCAACCACAACTACAAGTACGGCCTCAACCTCGACAACACTTTCCATTCCACCAACATTAACAAGTTACATCGGGTGTACGAGATGGTACGCGCTAGCCAGAACAGGGCTCCCGGGTAAGGGGCTCATTTAAAGTTGTGCAAGGATTCAGTCTGACCAACATAGATCAGGTAGAATCATCTCTTGCGGTCCGCCCTTCCCTCGGGGCAGTAGCCCAGAGTAAATTATCCGCCTCTCCAACTGTACATTGTATCAGGCTAATAAGCGTAGCATCAGTGGTGATATCATGACGGTCCGAGTCGGGGGTCCTCTCACGGGCACTGAAGTGATGCTGTTCAATGTGCACTAGAGCCTCATTCTCAAATCATCCAACTTCTTCGCAATTGCGACGAATGGGCGCTGGAAGGAGTCCGAAGACAGCTGTGTCTACTTGGCTGAGTCCACGCCCGAGATCTTCAACCTGTATCTGAACTATCTCTATACCCATATCCTGCACCTCGACCTTTGCGTTCCGTCTACATCTTCCAACACAACTGTTGTCGACGAGTGTGAAGCTCTTGTGAAGGGTTTCCGCCTCGGAGACTTCGTTCAGGACACGAGCTTCACTGATATGGTAACCGACTCGCTCTTACACCTATACTTGGAGGTCGAAAATACGAGCGATGGATATACCATTGCCAAGTTGGGATACTTCCAGAAGGACATTCTCCCATCATCTGCTCTGTATTGTCTACTCAAATACCTCGCGCTGCCCCGCCGCTACGATGAGAATCTCAACAAGATGCGGGATAATAGCAATGTCAACATTGATTTCCTCTTGGATGTTAGCACGACACCTTTCGAGTCCGAATTCCCTACATTGCCATTGTCAAGTAGGTCCAAGGTTAGACGGGACCACACTGCACGCAACGGGCTTCGTGCAATCGACTGCGGTGGTCGGATGAATTGCATGTCAGAGTTGGAACCTGTCACTATCACTCCCATGGTGATGAGAAGCCTTGTTATAGAGCCCTTCAAATGTAAATATATACTCTCTGTCTTTAAGCTCCGATACCCTATCATCGTTCTCTTACGGAAGCTAATCTCATATTAAGCTCACGATTCATCGACCGAGCCTCTACGCTTGGAAAGCGCAAGGTCAGCGACTCCCAAGATCAACCGGCCGCGAAGAAGCAGCGCGTTCCTTCATCCGGCTTCTTTGGCTCCTTTACGTCCTTCAATCCCCTCCGCAGTCTCTCTAACAATTAGCGCTTCCGCTTCGGGGACGTGTGTCTAAGCTTCGAGTCGTCCCTTGGCTGCTTTTGCTCTTTGCTTTCCTTTGCTGCTGCTGCGACGGAGTCTAGTCTCTAATTCTCTCTGTCCTTGGACGGTCTGATTGAGCACATCTAGATACTGCTCTGATTTACTTCATACTTTGTGGTAAGCTGGAACAACCTGATATCTTTGGACTCGATGGTTTGAATTTCTGGGAATGAATATCCACTTTCCTTTCCACTTGCTGTTGTACTTCACTAAATACATACTGCGGAAGGAATCAGCTGGACATGGATTCTCTGAGTCGTTCTATTTGCTCTTTTTTTCTATTGTTGCATCAGAGCTTGTGGAGTTTGCTTTCTTTTTTGTACGATGAAAATTCTTTGAAAATCCCTATAGTCCTGTGGGTTTCTTGCCAAAGTGTAATGATAGTGAACCAGTGGTTCTGTGGTCTTCGATTACCGTCTTCTGTAACGGTTTACATGCTTTCATAGGTTGGGTAGGTTGCCTTGGATAAGTTGAACCACTTCGTAGTGAATGATGAACACGTGCGTGGTCAGCAACTCCGTTGGATCGCTTAATTACTAGTGCCCCGAGGGCATCTACCTAGGACTTGCTACCCACACCTTCCTCCTCCTTCTTTAATCCTTTTCTTTTATAAAGTTAGCTACCTGGGTAGTCAATACAACGGTTGACCTTCTCTTGCGCAACACCGTGACATCCTCAGTCGAAAATGAGTCTCCTATTGCTGCCCCATACCTCACCTCTCCAAACAACTAGCGCAATAACGCGAATGCCATTTCAATTCTGTCGCCATCCAGATCCATGAAATCTCAACAACCAGCTCAATGCCATCCCAATGAGTCAATGTCCACCTCAACGTCCACCTCAACGACCAGCTTCTCAACCAGCTTCTTATCCAACACTTCAATCATCTCACCAGTGTCTCAACTACCACCTCATTCACTTCCTAAATGATCACTCACCTCTTCAACCGCCTCTCCAACCCCTCAACGACCTCCTTAACTATTTACTCATCGCCCATCTTAACAGCCGTCTCGACAATCCCATTGACCGCAGCTCTACTAATGATCTTATCAACCAATTTAACTACGATCGCGTAAACTGTCTCACAAACACCTCACGCGCATATTGTCCATATCGTTGCATCCCCTCACAGGCCCCAACCTTCGTCAACAGTTCTACGGTCCAAAACCAAGTCTCTCCACCTCCATCTTGGCCATATGCCTAAAACTGCCTTCATTACACGAAATTAACTTGCTGGTATGTGTATTGTAGGCTACAGCAGATACTCGTCAGCTTAGAGGTGAAATATTCACATAGTTATGTAAACAAATAAGTCCAACCTGTGTTCTCTGAACACCGTTCAAACCCCTCCAGACCCCATACAAACCCTTTAAACACCCCCCCCCCTTCTCAAAACATCCCAACTTGCCAAACCCTAAGCTCTCCACACCTTCCAAGCTCCCAGGTTATATGCTCCCTTCATCATCATCATCATCATCATCATCATCATCATCATCATTAAACTATACCTTCCCCCCTATTCTTCCAGATACTCTTCCAGATGCCCTAGCCGTCACTAAATCTCTTTTCTCTACAACTTCCTTCTCTATGCTTGTTGTCTCTCCACACTCAACCTACCTTCAACCTCATTAGTATACTGTTGCGCTCTACCTCTCAAACGAACCTTCAAATTTCATATCTCCAACCCCCCCAAATCAGATCCGATCTCATTCCCGCTCCATGCGTGCCTTCTCTCCTCTCTAATAATTGATATTGTACGATTGCGCAGATGATGGACACAAGGATTGCTGCGAGACTCTGGACGAGTGAAATGGTTTTTAAAAGTACTAAGTCCCAACTTCAATATGACCGGCATTCTTTTCTCGTCATGTCTTTCTCCCATTAGTTCATTCGTCACGCAAACCCAGCCAGACCATAAACACCGCAGAACCCAACCCAACGCGCACACACATGCCATCATTCATCTCCTCTCAGCATAATCCAGGCCGGTACTCACCCTTCATGTAGTACGCCGTCCACATTCCATTCGATCTCATCTCCAGCAATATCCTCCAAAAGCAAATCCCCACAAGTCCACGTCCCCTTTCACTGCTTATGTACCAATCCCATGGACAAGAAAAAGCCTGACTTACATCCCGCCTAGGTGCTTAGGGACACCAATCTGTTACTATCCCTCAAAAGATCGTGACACTCTGACATGCCTAACATAATGGTAAAGAAGAAGAGGTGGTGTTCTGCCTAGTAAAACCAGCGAAGGAAGATAGACGGTATGTGCCAACGTTGCCAACGACCCCTCTTTGCGTACAGTATGTCCTAATTACTGGAATTCCAAAAGATCAACACAGGAAACCTCATATCACTTCCTATCCGCTTCTGATATCGGTCACATATATAGCCTCGACGACAGTGGCCAGTTGCATAAATCTTTTAACTGTATACGGTTAACAGCTGTGCTCATAGGTGAAAATCAAATGATGAAAATTCAGGAACAGGTTCAAAAGCCCTAGACTCCCTCTTCTTTGCAACGACTGCAATAAGAATATTAGATTGCAAGGCTAGATTTTGAAAGAGTACACCGAAAATAAGGGAACATTTGCGGTCCTACGATTTGAAAAATACGGTATGATAAATCTAACGTATTGAGTAATCTGCGTACATGAGCTGTGATCCCTGAAGTCTTCCGCGGTCCAAAGAGGGTTCTGTTGATTCAGAAGGCATGGGTTCTGCTGATTCAAGAAGTGCAAATTCTTTTCGCTGGTGGGCAGCTATCAGACTCTGATGCAGTCATCGTTTTCTTAGGGTGCGTGAGGGCTAGTTCCAGTACAGTGGTGGTCTCTGTTGCAGTGCTACAATCATCCTCTGGTTAGCAGGATACTAATTGAAGAGGTTGAATTTGGCCAGGGAAATGAAAGATGCAAATCCGAGTACTCACGTTTTCGAGCCATCCTCACAACAGCTTCCATCCTGGTGAGTGATACTGACGAGTACTCAATCTGTGTTTCAGTGACGAACCTTCGTCCTCAGACCGGGTCCTCAAACTCGATCCTTCCAAAAAGCCAAGGACAAATTCAACATACGTGGATCCTCATCCTCTTGGCTCTTGAAACGTCTGTCCAAAGCTATTTCTTCTAGCATCCACAACCGCCCTGTCTCTCAGCAGACGTCTTAGTAGAGAGACCTTGTCCAATGCACTGTGAACACTGGCCGCGGTCCAGATTATGACATACCCGGCCCCTATGCTAACCTTTTCCTGTGCCCCCCAAAGCCACTGTAGGAAAGAATCTCTCAATTTATTGTTGAAGTACTCATATAAGATGTAATTACCAAGAACACAAGTACCGACGGGTAAATGACATACATCGATTAGAGTAGCGGTAGAGGAGTCGTCATCTTCGAAGCTTCTACCGTAAATGCTACCAGTACAGAGCCCTTTCACGTACAGCTGGAATTTATCTGCAGTGCAAAATAAGAAGGCGGATGAGGCACTCTACAGACACTTTCCAGTTCTAAAACACAGAAAGTCCCGTACCGGCGAAGCCAAGGTTCCGTAAGTATTCGCATTGCGGCAAGTATCGACAATGCTCTGGTCAAAGGTACAGGCTCACAAGACAATGACCCCCACAATGAAACAGAGGAAGCCGGAGTCGAGAGCGAGAAAGTAGGATTATGAGGAGATCAAGAAACATGGAATCGACATGATGTTTGTGGATTCCAGAAGAAACGATAATGGAAGGCGCGTGGTGGTAGAAGGGCATGGGACAAAAGCCCAAGACAGCACCAACCATCGATCCCTCACCAGCGCAGATAGCTAGAACAGAGGTATTATAGTCCTATCAATTACATGTCATATTTATCATCAAACACCTATATTCCCCGCTGGAAGAAAAGAAAAGAAGTGGAAGGGATGTTCAATTATATGACAACATGGCCCAGGAGAAAGGAAGTCGGTTAAACATAATACACCCCAGCTGTAACGCTCGAGCGAGGGGATGCTGAGGATGATATACAGGGAAGCCGCTGGCGGCAAGGTATAGAACAAACGACATATCCTGAAGCGAGAGAAATGACGCGTAAAAAGAACATGATGATGAAAAGGAAGTTATACATGACCTATCCCTATCAACCCCTATATATGCAATAGACCAACGAAAGTCCAAGTAAACACCGAAACGTAACACATTACGTTCATCTCCCGTCCTCACCTCCTCTACTCCACATCACTATTTCTTACTTCTCTTCCTCTCCTTCAACCTACTCCCAATAGTGCCCTGCTCCTCCACCACCTCCGACCCCGGACTCGGCGTCCTAGGCACTGGCCTCCCATTCAGCATAACCTTCGGCGTTCCCTTCGCCGCAACCTTAGCATAACTCGCCGCACTTCCATCCGCACTCCCATCAACACCATCCGCCAAATCCTCCTCATCAGTAGGTTCATACTCACTCCTCTCATCCTTAACCTCCTCGCCCGCACTCACTACAAACCTATACGCTATTCTGCAAATCAAAAACCACCAAAACAGATTAATCGCCTGCAGCGTCGCCAAAAGCGCAAAAGTAATGACTTGCGAAATCCAACATTTGTACTGCTGTGTTTCCCAATTGAGTTCGTAGGGACCGATGTTGGCGAATTGGGTGATAATGGAGAGGAGGATTTTCAGATTCATGTAATGGCGCGTGTAGGCCCAGATGGCCATGAAGGTGAAGTAGTAGGGGCCAACGATGGGGGAGTCGATGTAGTTGAGGCATTTGGATGTCTGCAATTAAAATTAGTTATAATCTCAAGTATTCCTGTATATTTGGTATGTCAGGAAAGGGGTGAGAAAGGGGTATTCCTTACGGCCAAAAAGAAATCACTAATATCATGGGTAATATAAACCGCAATCCCCATATACGTAAAATGGAACCGATAGCTCAACCAGATCAAACTGAGCGTGATAATATGATGCGCCACCAACTCCTTAAAGTCTTTCCTAGGCTTCTCAAGCATAAGTAGCATCACAATCATCTGCTGCGCCCAGTAGCACGCCTGCAGCAGATAATACGCCTTGAACACCCCTTCATGCGTCTTATGCGGGAACCCCTCGTACATGGCCTCAGTGCGGAAATACCAAATCGGCGTGCGTGACATGATCCACAGACCAAAGGGTCCGAAGACAGCGAAGTAGATGGCTGTGTAGAATTGCTCCATGAACCGTGCCTGTTTGCCGCGGTTGCGAATTCCGCACCAGATGGCAATAGGCCGGATCATGCGCTGCATGAGGAACTCACGCGTGAATGTGAAGAATATAGTGTAGAAGGCCACAAAGGCGAAGTCGCGTGCTCCCTTCCCATATTGGATCGGCGTGTCGGGGTCGGCTCCGGGCTCACGGGGAAGGGGATAGGAGAGGAAGAGGGCGGCTGAGAGGGGGTTCTCGGGGGTTGGGTTAACGAGGTAGAGGGAGACACCTATCAGGCAGAGAACCAGTGGGTTCAGCCAGGTGTGCTTGAAGGATATCCGTTTCCATTTCGAGAGGTAGCGTTTGATCGTGCGGCGCTTCAAGCGGCGAGCGGGCTTGTCCGAGGGGTGGCGCTGGAGGAAGAGGTATGTTAGCTGAAGCTCTATCGGAAGAGGTTGAGGATGTCTGGTCTAGCCCTGGTAAATATACATACAGCATGCGCCGACGGATTCATCGATTGCGAAAGCGTTGCAAAAGCAGCGACATCACTGTCCCCTGGTATATCGCTCCCTAAACCGCTAGACTTTCTCCTCCGACGTGCGGTGCCATTGCTGCTAGCCTGATGGCGGAAGGAGTGCTGAGGCGGGCTTAGGGGCGGAAAAGGCTCGAGTGATGATTCTGTCATTTTGAATATACGGTACAAGACCCTGTAGAGAAGAGGAGAAAACGCGGAGAGAAAGTTGAAGTGGATGTGAGATGGTCCGAGCTTTCGCAGTTAAATCGTGCGCGCGAAAAGAGATTAGCCAAGATCAAGATCAACATCCAACGTAAGCTGAAGCTCACTGCGCGATAATCCTTGCACAGAAATAAGCTGAGGTGAGCAGTTGGGATGACTCGGAATCTAGAGAAAACATACGTAATCCTCTATATTTCTCCATAGTACACACATTGTCCAATTAAGGTTTCCCAAGTCGTCCACCCACTGTCCTTAGACTTCCAAATCAACCAATCATTGCTACTTGTTCTAGCGCCGCTAACTATATGTAGGCGTCGTCACCTTTACCTGACGTGCTCTCAAGAAAATACGTACAGCGATATACAAATACGGCTGATAAGAATAGGGTCCATTATCATAAGTTAAATCTACGCACTATATCCAACGCATCTACAAAACCCCTCCTGTACTCATCCTTGTAAGTAAAAGGGGGTATGGTATATACCGTCCAGAATAGGACTCTCTCGTACGCCGAAAAAGCCATGCAATCAATTCATCCACGCTATGCTGGTAACATAAGAGAAAGGAGCCCCAAATGGAGGAAATAATGATAAGGTGAGAATAGAAAAGGTACAGGAATAACGCAAGGCATCATCGCATGCTTCGTAACCATAGGAGAAACACATTCCAAACCCACCACTTCCCCCATTTTTGGTTATAACTATTAAACGGTTAGTTCGGCGCAGCACTACAACATCATCTTCCTCAGACCTCGATGTTCTCAAACGGATCCCGATCCGGTGGCAACCCCTTATACACCACATTGCCCCTAGCATCCAAGTTCGCATCCACACTCGTAATCCAAATCCTGTCAGAAAACCGGGCCGTCTTCTCAATCTCATCTGTAGCCACGCCAAGCTGGTCATGAGGAATCCAAACCGCCGGTTGAATGGCCCTAGTGGCGGGATGCTGAAACGCGCGCTTAACGAGTTTTTGTCTCGCCTCTGGTTCGATGTCTTCGAGAGTATCCTCGATATCATCAAAAAGGTAGCTGGATGGAAGATTCTGGGACTCAAGATCGCGGATGGGTTTTGCGACTTCCTCCACGCCATTTCTAAGAGCCGCTGCGAGGGTATTAAGCGGCTTGATTCCTGGACCATGAGGGCGGCTGCTGTGCCGTCGGGACGATCGTTGATGAGACTTCGAGCGAGAACGGGAGCGTGAACGGGAGGCCCAGGAGTTGGGTTTTCGGAGTTCAGGATGACTGGAGTTTGTGCCGTGTAGCGTCAAGCTGTCATGGTGCCGGCCAGCTTCCATCCTCTTCATCTCGATGTCTTCTTCTCTCTCATGGGCTCTCGAATTTCGGGGCTCTTCTTCTTCGAGAAGTGAATTTTCACCATGTTCCTTCTTTTCGACATTGAAGGGTTGACGTTCACCGTCTTCCTTTTGCCATCGAGCCTCTTGCGCTCTTTGGAATTCTTCGTCCCGCTTCACAGCTTCGTCCTCAAAGGTGATGGGCAGATAGGTGAAAAGCGGTCCAAAGGCTCGATTGAGCAGGATCTGGTATATCGCCGTGAAGATAAAGGTAATGATCATAATGATTGCTTGTGGGAAACAGGCTTGCTCGCCACCTTCGCCCTTAACGAGGAAAAACAGGCCAATCAAGCAGAGCTGTAGGAAATACAAGCCTGTAAAGAGCTGATTGATCGCTTTGGGAAATATGAGCCCGTTCGTTTCCGTTTTAGCATAGGATACGTATATCATTTGATAACGATAGGTAAACCAGAACAAGCTGAGGGTGATAAGTATCATCAGTATAATCAGCGGAGCGATGACCGAGTACACCAAGCCTATACGCGCGTTAATGATTATGGATAACATATGGGACCTCTTATCCTTACCGATGGCGGCGAGATTGGTGTAGACGGGGATCATAGTTCCCCAGTTGATGTCTGGACGACTAAGCATCCGTGAAACCTTCTGTCTCGGTGTTGTATCAAAGAACCCGAAGATGAGTAGCACAGCTATAGCTCCAATTTGCAACAGCGTCCCGGAACTGATACTGAATGCCTGCAAGATCATATAGGAGAAGAAGTAGTTCGCTGCCGCGGGCAGATTCTGCGCAAGAGTTCCAGGAATGCTGACTGGGTCCTTAATAAGAGTTCTGATCGTCGCAGCTATACCAGAAGAAATGGAAACGATCAAGAACAGCTGAACGAAAACGAAGGCAAAGTAGAAGTTTTGCACCATCAATTCTCTCTCTCCAGTGGTCGTCGTGCCAGTCTGTCCGGCTAGGAATCTCAGCAGAACCGGAAGGATGACCAAGAGAGCCCCGACCAATGCCATCGGTAAAACACCCTGAATGGCACTGAGAAGCCAGGTCGGAAGGCTCAAAAGCCACCCCAGCCAATGGAATAGCTGTACCAGCTTGGTGACTTGGGATATAGCACCAGTTGCAGATACAGGTATACCCCAAAGTATCACTAGACCAACGATGGTGATGATGACAACAAACATGCGGAGATAACGCGCCCACCAGGTAGTTTTCAAATTGTCCCACATGACGTGATTAGGATTGACCTCGACGGTGCGAGGAGCCATTTGTCGCGGTATGTGGTGACTCAGAGCTTGGCAAGCCATATGAGCTGCGACTTGATGATTGAACTGGATGAATGCAGAGTTCATCAGTTCAAAATTCTCCGGATGAGCCTGATCCTCTGCGATTTCGAAGTTTAGTCGAGCAAGTTCCTTTCGACAGTAATAGATCGTATCAACCTTCTTCCCTATTAAAGGCAAAGACGGCCACCATGACTTGTCGAAAATAGGGACGCGCATTGTCTCACGATCTTTCGGTTGAATGTACTTCCTCCACAGAGCATTCTCGTCATCTTCGGTATAATTCTCGTTCCAAACGCCGGTATAGTTGTAAGTGATCGGTTCCTTCTTAACCTCTGATTCAAGGGGAAACTCTTCTCCTTCTTCATGAAACGGCTGCGGACTGGCAAAGTCATCCATGCGGCGTAGCGGGTTGATGGCAGAGTTTTTAAAGGCCTCAAAGTGATCTTTTTTGGCTGCTGTAGAAGCTCTTTCCACTTTTACTGGTGTTTCAGGTGAGGTCGGCGCTGTATAGGTCCCATCATCGGCAGCCTTCTCTTTCTCTAACGATGAGACATTCAGAGGAGCAAACGTGTCTGAGCTAGGACCTCGCGGTTCAAATTCCGCCGAAACTGGCGAACCGAATGGCCGTTCGGCTTGGCCATCCGTCTGATCTGAGGTAAAGCCATGCTCTTGCTTACCACCAAAAGCACCCCTGATACCTCCAACGAATCTCGCGCCAATCTTATTGACGCCTTGTCCAACGTCTCGGAACCCGTCTCCTACCGCTTGTATTCCCTCTCCAACAACGGGAATTGGGATCCCAAATCGTTTACGCTTGGCATCAGGGGATGAGGATCGAGACGACGACGACGACGATGAAGCTGGCGAAGGTTCTTCAACCAGCACCTCTTGAAGCGCTTCCTCAATCTGGTGGGGGTTTCCTGAAGTAATTCCTGCCCCAGCCACCGTCTGGTCGATATGCTGATTCTCAGACGCTTCGTCTTCCTTTTTCTGCGCCTTTGTCCTCTTCACGCCAGCGGCCTTCGCTTCCTTCTCTTGCATCTTTTTGTGCATCTTGGTGCATTTAATGACGAGATTCGTCTCCGCACTTTCCAATGCTCTAGCTATCTTGAGTCGCTTCTTAACCTTCTCTTGAAGAGCATCGTAATCCCGATTAATCCATATTGCGCGAATACCACCCGGAAACACATCGTACAAGGCTTCCAGCGCTGCCACACTGAGCCATTTACGGGGAATGGTTTGCACTAGAATCGTGGTGGCAGAGGCACGGATTCTGTGTTCGGGCATAGTAAGTATAGTTTGACGCAGACGGACAAACTTTCTCATAGCCAGGTAAAAGTTGTAGCATGACCAGAGGATGACACATATTGCCATGATGCAATGTGCCCAAAGCCGGCCGGCCTTGCGAGGAATGGCTGCATTGGGCCAAGCAAAAGAGTCCAAGCCGGATACATTGGGTGCATCCCCCACACGGTTGATTGGCAATAATGTTGGCCATAAGAGAAGGGCCAGTGGTATGAATATCTTCAGTAACAACTGGAGGTACTGGAGGAAAAGGTAACCATCGACGCCGGCAATGCGAATGAGATCCCGATCACTAATGGTAAAAACATTCTTGAACGACTCGATGGCGGTGACGGGCTCGGAGACTCGTTTCTTCTTGGATACGAAGGAGGTTTTGTAGTAACTAAGCCCATCAGCAATGCATCTTAGCCATGGGAAAAGGCTAGCTTACTAGATCTTATGAAACAAGCTTTGCCGTGTCTCTTCAGCAGTCTTCCTCGATTTCCGTACCTTCCAATTTCCGCTTAATATCAGGAAAGCGACTATTTGGACGCCAAAAACAACAGCAGCAGTGGACAGCGAAGCGGCGAAATTATGAATACTCTGATTCTTTGCACGCTGACCGAGACCCGCGCTGCCTCCATCAATATCGACGCTCGTCGGAGTGGGTTTTGGGACAGACATTTCGAGTGAGTCGAAGCACTTGACGATTTTGTGAAGGAAGTCGACTAATCCACTCTGCAATTTCAATTAATGGAGAAGGTTATCACTGTGGCCGGTACCTAGTTTATTAGACACTTGAGAAAGAGACACCCATTTGAAGTCCGAATGAGGCTTCAAGCCCAACCGTTCATGAAATCTGGGGAAGCCGAGCAGAAAGGTTGAAGTTGAAGTTCCGTCGTAACGATCGTCCAGTGGTGAATACTCCAAGCCGTGGTAGGAGTTAGGATAGAGGATGGATGTACCAAGGTACAGTGTCGGTGATGAAACAGAGACGGTGCTCTGGGAGTTGGGTAGACAAATTCCAGGTACTGGTAAAGTGGTTCAGGGTCTGTGGTGGCTCTATATGCGGAGGCGCGTAGGGGTCGCCAAGCGGGTAGACCAAGGTTTGAGCAGGCGCCGTTGGTTTGACAGCTGCCGCCGCTATTTCGTCATAAATTTCCCCACCCAAACAATACCTTTCACCACCATCCATCTGGCATACGTGGTGAGCGATCGGTCGCCAGCTGCCGGCCGCATTGTTCCTGGCTATGTATGAATAGCGTATTATATCACAACAAGGCACGGCCTTCACTCCGATATTCTTTTCTTTTCTGCACAGTTCGTTCATCCTTAGATATGCGGGGATAAAGTGAGGACAATCTTCCATGCCCAGAACGCTATGATGAAACCTACAATCCTGCTGCAGGGTTCCGTGGTTCACCAATTTGCACAATCTTGGAACACGGCAAACGCCTGATCACGTGGCTAATGCGAGAGATCTGATATCATAGTTGAGGATTAATTTCTAAATAGTACCCAAAAATGCTCATGAATTCGAAAACAGCCTTCCTTGCGTTTGAACAGTTGGCTGTGTGGTGTGGTATTGAGACAAGGAGGCAAGCAAGTACCTGATGCTAATTGCCTAGAAAGAGCCGAACGCCGTTCTGTCGAAGTGTCTTCCCCTATGAATTCAACTTGACATAATTGCCTGAATGCACTTGTTAGCGATGTCACAGAAATTAGAGGAAGCCAATAGTTCTCACCAGGAAACTGCCCCTGCTTCCCTCCAACTTTGCCAATCCACCATTCGTTAGTGTTCTGCGTTCGGGACACAATCTCAATCACGTCTCCTGTACGGAAGCTCAAATCGCCCTCCGCCTGTGCCTCATAATCGTATAACGCAGTAACAGTTTCGGCAGGAGGCACGCCGCTAAATCGCGATGGTTTTGGCTTGGGTGGAGGAGGTGCAGCCTTCGACTTTGCTACAGAACCCCACGAGGTCGCAGAAAGCGGAGGAGAATCGGTTGTTGGTCCAGGGCTATACGGTGGTGGCGGTGTATCCGAAGACTCCAATGTCGACCTCCGTGTCCGGGCAGCTTCCGACTTGGCTTCCAGAGCCTTCGGTGGGACGAACTTCTGCCCTGGTTTGCGGCCTCCAGTAGTCTTAAATTTGGTGATGGAGATAGCCTCTGCTTTTTCCTTGACATCTCCCCGCTTCTTCTCGAACGCAGCCTCAATATCCAGAGTGAGGTCGAAGTAGCCAATGTCGATGCTCTGCATTCGTTCGTGTAGCGTATAAAATACGTTCAACTGCATATAGTAGAATGACTGGAAAAGCGGCTTGATGAACTCTCTCTCAAGCCTGAAAAGTTTGGGTAGTTCTTCTTTTAGCAGATCGTTGTAGTAGTTGAATTCCTGGGTAGCCTGTTCCACGTCGTTCTCCGCCCTATACATGGCTTTCTCGTCCTTTAGTGTCTTGTCCTTCTTGTCTTGAAGTTTCTTATAGGTAGCCCGATGGCGATCGTAGTCGAGCTGTTTGTGGTCCCGCTTAACGGCGATCTTGCGCACTGCCTTGATGATTTCTAACAGCTGGTCCGCAGGGCCCACTACTCGAGTTTCGATCATTTCCAGCTCCGGTTGAAGGGTGACCTGAAGCTCCTTTACTATGGCCTCATACTCTTCACATGCCTGTATTCCGGCCACATTGCCCTCATCGTGGAAGGAGTCCGGATCCGACATGCGCCCCGATATGGGCTTGTAGATTTCTTGGATAGCTTTTGAGAACTCGATTTGATGGGAGAGCATGCCTAAATCGGGTTATTAGAGATCCTGATCTAGGAGCCCATATGGCCAAACGAACCATTTATCGCGTCGAAGTACCTGGCATTTGGTTAGCCACCGTAATTCCAGACGCACAGCAGACTTCCATACTTTTTGGAATCTTCATGGAGCTTCTTCGTCTCCTTCTCCAGCTCCTCAAAACGTCTTTCGGCATCTGTATATACCGGATCCTTTGTAATCTCACCCTAAGAGGGTTATGATTAGCTGAGTACTTGGGAATACCGGAAGCCGACGTCTTCGACGACTACGTAACCAACACAAGCACATACGATATTAAACTTCTGCTTGAAGGTTTGCGGCGCCTGTCAACCCAGAGTTAGCCAGACATCGCAGTTACGGTCCGGTGTGGGGAAGACCATACGCGAGTGACGCTCTTGGTTATGCCTTTCCAGCTCATTGGTGATTGCGGGTAGTGATTTCACTGAAGAAGATGTTGCGGTTAAGATAGATTGATATTCCGGAGCCCTATATGCAGTAGTGGAAGAGGGAGGCAGTGTGGAGAAGAGCTTGCGACGCTGCTGACTTGAATTCTTTCAATTCTACGAAGTTCCGACTGGGCGCTGGGCTATGACGAACGCAAGCAGTTTGTGGCTTAGCGCTGTGGCAGTACGGATTAGTCGGTATCCGGGCCGTGGAATGACAGGGGGTTTGATGCTGGGCGTCAATGGATAGACGAACAACGATATGTTGAAGAGGAGATATGCTGTGAGAAATGAAGTGTCTGTTGGCTATTGACAAAGTCTTTGCATCGCACAACAGCGCTGGCAGGGCTTTCGGAGATCCACCGTCGGCCTCGGATCTGTTTGTTTGCGGAGACGGGAGTCACATGAGCAGGAGCCCCTCCACGCTCCGCTCGCTTACCAAGCCTCCGTGAATCGAGTCGGTGCTTTTTTCTGACCAGAGCTCCAGAGGCAAACCTTATCCTCGAGAGTGCAACACCACCCTTTCTCTCCATAACCTCCATCATCATGTCCAATATTGCCCCTACAGTCGCGAGGCAGGCCCTCCGAACCTATTCCCGTCGCCACACCTCAACCGCCCTCGGCTACGTCTCTCCTCGCTTCGCCGCCCTCCAGCAAGCACGCCGAAGTTATGTCACAGAGACGAAGCCGAACAATGCCACCGTTAACGTCGATACCGCTGTCAGAGCAGACCAGAAGGCTTTTCTGAGGGAGACAGGGAAGAGACCCGAAGATGCAACAATTCCGACTACAGGTCTAGGTGCGGATGCCATGATGAATCCAACAGCTGGTATGCTTATCTTTCCGTTCGAAAGCTCATGTGCTCCATCTGATATTTTGCAGGTCTCTTAAAGCACGCTACAGTTATGGACCAAGGCGCGCGGCCCATTTATCTCGATATGCAGGCGACCACTCCGTTGGACCCCCGCGTGTTAGATGCTATGCTTCCCTTCATGACTGGACTCTATGGCAACCCCCACTCCCGGACTCACGCATACGGCTGGGAAACTGAAAAGGCTGTGGAAAATGCACGCGAGCATCTTGCCAATCTGGTTGGCGCTGATCCGAAAGAGATCATCTTCACAAGTGGTGCCACTGAGAGCAACAACATGAGCATCAAGGGTGTTGCTCGTTTCTTCGGGCGCGGAGGAAAGAAGAACCACATCATTACATCCCAGACGGAGCACAAGTGTGTTCTTGACAGCTGCAGGCATCTCCAGGATGAAGGATTCCAGGTCACCTATTTGCCAGTCCAAACCAATGGCCTTATCGATATGGCACAACTTGAGGCAGCTATGCGACCAGAGACCTGCCTGGTCAGCATCATGTCTGTGAACAACGAAATCGGAGTTATTCAACCCATTGAAGAAATTGGAAGATTGTGCCGGTCAAAGAAGATTTTCTTCCACACGGATGCGGCCCAGGCTGTCGGCAAGATCCCCATGGATGTCAACAAGATGCACATTGACCTCATGTCCATCTCTGGACACAAGATCTACGGACCGAAGGGTGTGGGAGCATGCTACGTTCGCCGCAGGCCTCGTGTCAGGTTGGACCCAATCATCAGCGGAGGTGGCCAGGAACGTGGTCTTCGGAGCGGTACATTGGCGCCCCCTCTTGCTGTTGGTATTGGCGAGGCGGCCAGGATCTGCAAAGAAGATATGGAGGTATGTCTATTCAGTTATCTTCCTTGCGTCCTTCTCGATGATTATTTGCTTCATACATGCATGGCTTTCAGAAGGGTTTGACTACCCATGCCATGTTGACACCAGTGCAGGGGTTATGAGTACATGCATTTCACTATCTTTTAGCTTTTGAGCATTATATGGCCACAGTTGCTGACATGTTACAGTATGACAGCAAGCGCATCACTATGTTGTCAAACCGCCTCCTCGACGGTCTTCTCTCCCTTGAACACACCACCCTGAATGGTGATAGGGAACGTCACTATCCTGGCTGCGTAAATGTATCATTTGCGTACGTCGAAGGAGAGTCGCTTTTGATGGCTTTGAAAGACATTGCGTTATCTTCCGGCAGTGCATGCACATCGGCTTCTCTGGAGCCAAGCTACGTGCTGAGAGCGCTTGGTAGCAGTGACGAGAGCGCCCACAGCAGTATCCGTTTCGGTATTGGCCGTTTCACTACGGAGGCTGAGATTGATTATGTGCTCAAGGCTGTGCGAGAGCGTGTTACCTTCCTCAGGGAGCTCAGTCCTCTTTGGGAGATGGTCCAAGAAGGCATTGATCTCAACTCAATTGAGTGGAGTCAACACTAAAGTCTTGTCATGTCCCTAATTGTACGATAACTGACTGGAAGAGCGACTACCGGGACACTCGCTGTGGCGTTTAAATGGGCTTTAATTACTGATTATTCGCTGTACTATATTAATGAAGCTCTAAGCCGCTTCTAACGAACAAGTAGATGCCTTGCTCGATCATATATACCCTTTTGTTCAGGAAGCGAAAGCTTTCTTTCTATATCAAATCCGTCCGCCGTACTTTGACCTGTGGAGCACCCTGTGATTCCTTTCTTAGGACCGTAATACCTGTACAAATATAATAACAGCAGGACCATGTATTTTGCCGGCGACCATAATCGTTTTGCCTAGGTTGAACTTCGAGACCTATGCCAAGTAGTGGCATAAACGTGCTGATTCTTAGTTACCGTTTGACCTGCGTGCGGAGCTTTCCCCGCCAAACCTCACCTCAACCCGCAACATGGCCGCGATACCAGAGAAGGTTCTCAACTGGCTGTACAGCGTCCTGCCCGGGGTATGACTCAAGAACAACTCGAACAGTTATATCTTACTAACTGAACCTCCTAGGAATACGCAGATGTAAATCGGACGTACCACGACGTCACCGAAGCTCTCTCCAACTATCTCTCGCTGTCCCCGCGAACCGAAGTCTACAGTACGATTCACCGTCCCCACCACTCTCAACTTTGGAATTACCGGATCATATACTAAGGCCTTGATATATTTAGCCTATGAAAATGGAGCTTCTGCGCTCCTTTTGGTGCTCAGCGGAACCCTTCCAGTCGTCTTCCGCGGCGCTACCTATGGCTTTCCCGTTGCAATATGGGTCCCTCACGCCTATCCCCGCGAGCCTCCGATAATATACGTTACACCCTCTCCGGATATGCTGGTTCGGCCTGGACAGCATGTCAGTGGGGATGGCAGGGTATATCACCCATATCTGGCGCAGTGGGGGAAGTATTGGGATGTAAGTTTAGACAGGAGCAGGCCCAGGTCGTGGGCAGTATTACAGTAACGCAAGAACTAACCCGCTTTTCTGGCTCAGAAATCTACAATATTCGACTTCCTGGCTGTTTTACGAGGCGTCTTCGCAAAGGAGCCCCCCGTGCGCTCAAAGCAGCAGCCCAACGCGCCGAGCCAACCTGCTCCCCCTCCAGTCCCTCCTCCACCCAAAGAATGGCAAAAGCCCATACAGGTTACACCAGTAGCTTCACCTTCCTCAGCTCACACATCGCAAGCTCCAGTGCCTCCACCGAAGCCACCGAAACCCTATGAGCAAAATCGACCGAGCCCACAACCACCACTCGAGCGACCGTATGGCACTCTGCAGCAAGCCCCTCCACTACCCCCTCTTCCACAGAAACATCAGAATCAACCTTATCAGCAGCCACCTCCGCAAAGTTATGGTGCTCAGAGCAATTGGCAACAGCTTGGTCCAGGCCCTGTTCCTCCCAGACAGCCAAGTTATGACCCGAACCCTCAAACACCGGCATCGAAACCTCTCCCACCACAGATACAGTCTCATGGTCAAGGATACAAGGCCAATTCTTATGAGATTGGAAGTCCTGTCAGCCCTATCACGCCAAACGACCAACCTCAACGGCCAGGGCACCGCTACCAACAACCAGCTCCCCCACCTCCTAATTATCCGCCACCACAGCATTCTCAACCACCTCCACACTCACAACAGCGATATCCTTCACCCATGCAGCCACCCTACCCAGTCCCACCCTACCCCGCCTCCCGACACCCCTCTCAGCCCCTCCAACAAGCCTCCTCCACACCCAAACCCGCCCCAACAAACCTCCTTGACGACCCCCTCGAAGTAACCCTCCCTTCCCAAACCGGCACCGAAGTCCCCCTTCCTAGACCCCCCGTGCCTCCCAACCCTGAAAAAGATGCCCTCTTACGCGCCCTTTCACAAACCCTAACATCGCAACTCCACCAAACTCTCTCCAGTAACTCTAACGCAATCCCCGCTCTCCTGCACCAGCAAACTGCGCTGAAAACGGCGTATACAGCCCTAAAAAGTGAGTCAAACGAACTGCAACGTTTGGATAAAGTGTTAGCATCCAATGAGAGAGTACTACGAGAGGCTATGAGGGAAGCGGACCGCGTTATTCAGAGAGTTCGCGCAGGAGAGGTAGAGGTGCCGGATGTTGATGAGGTGTTGGTCGCGCCGACGGTTGTGGGGGGCCAGTTGTATAGTCTTTGTGCCGAGGAGAAGGCGATTGGGGAGGTGCTATTTGTGCTGCGACGCGGGTTGGATCGAGGAGTAGTGCCTGCTGATCTCTTTGTCAAACAGACGCGGAGTCTTGCACGGGAGAGGTTTTTGAAGAAGGCGCTTGTTAGAAAGTGCGCGAGGGGGTTGGCACTGGATGAGGGGATGGGGAGGTAGGGAATAGACATTGGATTGCGATGGTTGGTGATTATGGATTCTTGGGTGTATCGAATGTACTCATGAATGCACAAGGGGTTGAATGTTTGGCTGCCAGCCTATGGGATGGCTCGTTGATAACAGAGAGTTCTTAGAAAAATCTAGGCATCTTTCGAATCCTTTCTCTATACCTTAACTTATCCATTGATATCGTTCAGCAGGCCTCCGAACCTCGGAAACCAATTAAATGCCCTAATATATATTATCACCAGACGAAGAAAGGCCTCCAACCTACAGATCTCGAAGCGCCTTCGATACAGCTTTCAATGCCATCATCCTCTCTTAAGAGGAGCAGATTAGAACATTAAGTCTATCTCCTTATTATCGCTACATGGGAAAGAGATTATAAATACACTTTAAAAGTATATGTATTCTCAAGCCTCTTTTCTTAACCCCGATAAATTAGAGTAGTCTAATAAGGTAGAGAAGCTCCTGATAACTAGGTAAACCTCTCAAAGATAAGACGAGCGACTATTAGGAGTAGAGCATATATCCAGGCATGTTCAAAGTATACTACTATATATTTAGAGGACGAAGAAAATAGAAAGCTTTATTTCCTACGTTTTTATAAGCTATAATTTAGGGAGAAAGACACTATAAAAGGAAACGAAAAATGGATAGACTCTAGCGTACTTTAGAGAATCACCACCCCCTAAACTGACATAAAAAAGCTTTAAAAGTCGAAATTCCCTTCTTCGCCAGTCCCCTAGTGAATGCCTCTACTACCAGTAATAAAAACCTATGCAAAATCTAAAGGCTTCCCTATATCTCCACCTAAAACCCGTGATACCACTAAATATAGAGAAAACCCTATATCATCTGATAGCAAAGGGGTTTTCAAATAAAAAGGTTGAAATAGTAGTTTATGCGCAGGATTGTGTGTGAGATATGTGATATAGGAAAGCGGGAAGTCAGGCGATATGGGGATAGAAGGAGAGGGAGAGAAATAGCGGATCAGTAGTTACGGAGACTAGTCTAGATGTAGTAACAGCAATACGTTATGTCTGGAGGTATGAAGAGCTTTAGGCTGTCAATGTGCAAAAGTGATATTATATTTTGAGAGGAGAGGGAAGAAGGAAAATGAGGATTCGTGACACGGGCCCGAGAAGGAGCAAGTCTTCCGTTTCTCCTAATGAGGGACCTATATCTGAATATACATGGTTGATCGAAGATACAAATCGACAATACCGTACCGCACGAAAGCAAAGATTAAGTAGCAAAAACGGGTATCCCTAGTATCAACAACAGGCTACTGTGTACAAGACTAACCTCCTCTGCCCAAATCCATCGCCACGAAAGGCCATTAGTCCCAGCTGCGCTCCCTTAGCTACTCTTCCAACTGCGCACCATCGAATATCAAAAGTCCAGGAGCTCAAGACAATGCTCCATGGTACATGTCCACACGAGTTCGGCATTTTCATGGACGATTTCTCACTCCACCTGCCTCAACTTACTTCTCTCCACCACAACAGCCTTCTGCATTGACTGCAGCGCGGAAGTCGTCTTCTCGCTTCCCTTTCCCTTTCCGTGGTCGTGCGTTCTAAAACTCCCATTAGCCCCACCATCACCGACAATCTTATCAACCAAACTACTCGCCGTCGCCGCACTATCCCGACTCCCCGGCCTCTCCAAATCCCCATCACCACCCCGCCTCAAGAGCCCCCTGACCCCGCCAGCTTTCCTCACGGGTAACTCGCCCTCCCCCGCCGTCGCCACAAAAAGTAGATACTTCAAATTTGGAAGGGTCTGCCTGATGTCGATAATGCGTAATCCGAGCTCGTTGCAGAGGATTTCAATGTCTTTGTTGAGGAGGAAGACCCCGTATTCGAAACGGTATCTAACCACGCCCTTCATAAACAGCGGATATGTCCTCTGAAACCCCTTCGTCTCACTCACACTCAACGGATCCTCAACAGTACTGCTGGATCCCTTTACATCGACGGGGTATGGTAAATCTATCCCCAGGTACGGGGAAAGGAGGGAGAGGACTTCGGCGACGTAGCCGAGTGCGGCGGCGGCGGTGTCTTGGTTCGCGTCTTCGAAGTCGGAGTTGGGCAGCGAGAGACCGCAGATCGTGAAGGAGAGAGGCCGGTTGGGGATGGGGTCTATCGGGTAGATTTTGAGTAGGTCTTCGCAAATGCGCCGGCGTTGGCCTGTCATGTCCTCTTTCGTTCTCCGAATAAGGACTTTTGTTTCCTTGATATTGTTTTCAATTTCCGGAATTAGGTCCTCTTCGACGCGGGCCTGGTATTCGCGCCATTTCCGCATCTCGTTCTTGCGGAACTGGATCGAAACTTTTAACTCGTCACGTTTCCTTTTCGCAGCTTCAAGGCGACGTCGTTCGGATGAGACGGCATTTTCCACCACTCGAAGCCGTTCTTCGGATTCCGGGACTTGGTGTACGGTTGAGATGGCTTCTTTGTTTTTGGAGAGGATTAGTTCGATTTCCTCCGCCAGTCGGTCACGTGTGGCGAGTGCGTCCTGGATGCAGTCGTCCAGGGTTGACAGCCGCATTAACGCATCATACGAGGAGCTAGGAAGGACTCTGCCATCTGCTTGCGGTCGAGGGGGTGCAACGGGTATGAAGGGGATCTTCTCACCAATCGGTAAATCCACGAAACTGGTATAAATGCCATCTGTCATATGAAACAGAATACAATTCGACGGCAGCGGATGCTCAAATGTCCCCAAACTCTTTCCAATAAATTGAAGTGCTCGTAGATTAACATTGAACTCGACCAAATACTGCCAATCTTGCATATACTTAGTCGTCGCCCAGACCTTCACAGTCAGTTTATCCAGTCTCGTGACTCCGGGGCCGCAGGAGCCGATATCGAAGAATCGGAAATTAGGATTCATGGTCTTCTCCACGACTTCGCTGATGTAGATGGGGTCTTGGTAGTCCTCGATGTGGAGGGAGAAGAAGACGTCGGCCATTCGAGCGGCAATGACGTCTTCGAGCTTCTTTTGGCGCTCTTGGGGGCTGGCGCCTATCCATTCCATTGTGCTGCGCCTGCGGCGGTCTTTGAGTATTGAAGGTCTGACGGGCTTCTTTGGGCTGCCTTGAGAAGGGATATTGGCGGAGCTACGCTTGGGTGACTCTTCAACAGACCGAAGGTCGCTCGAGGATCGAGAATGCGCAATGGTGTTGACTTCCAGTTGCGCAAGGGCTTTCGCCGGGGAACTGAAGGTACTAGGGATTGCTTCATCGTCGGCTGTCTTTCCGCGGAGGCGAGTAGGTCTAGGGGTTAGAGTGAGGTTGCGGATGGTGATTCCTTGGAGGTGCCTGAGCTTCCTGTTCTGTGTCGAGGGTCAGCGGAGTAGATGAAAGGCTTTACAGAGACAAACATATGGTAGCAACCAAGGACGCTCTCGCGGAGGAATAGAAGATTCGAATTGACCCCCTGCTGCATCCTCCACATTATCAGCCATGTTGAAAAGCTATTGCTTTCGTTCGGCTATGTCCAAGCGGTATAATGGACTCGGATGTGGTTTGTTGATCGTGCAGATGTCGCATGAAAGTTCACAGGGCAATTTTGAATGGGGTAATCCGCTGTGTCCTGCATCATCCTGCTCATAGATAAAGTATTGGGTGCGAATAGAGTCCAGCTTGTGGAGCTCTGATATTCACACCACGATGGAGGTCGGGGAGCTGTCGTTGTCCGCGCCAAGAGTGGCACGTGCGTCAAAACCCCCATCGTGAACTTTTCGTCTATCAACATTCGACGTCCACTTCTTACTATCCCAAACCCATTGGGATCGCATAAACCTTCACAATGACCCGGATAGTAGAGAAGAACCCACGGAAGCTCGTCAAACATGGCAAACACATATTTATGTGGTGGAACATAAACACACAGCAAGTGCTCTACTCCTTCTTCCCCGGACTTGAGGTAAGAAAGCCCCCCATTGATCCCCCAATTAAGCCTCCTACATATACTGATATAGATGTACAGAAATCCCACCTAAAACAACTCCCCTTCATCGGCAAAAAATCCGTCCCCGCCTCCCTCCGCCCCGACTTCTGGAAACCCTTCTGCACCGCTACATTCCCGACCCCCTACCAAGGCCTTATCGCGTATCGTAAACTGCGCGAATTCCGGCGCCTGCACGAGACGGCATGGGACGAGACACAGCCCGAGCTTCTTGAACAGAGCAAGAAGTCCAGGATAAGAGCTCTGATGCGCCAAAAGGCGAATTCTATTGCCGATCTGGCGGAGGTTCTGAGGCTGCAGGGCGAGCAGGCGGGTTGGATGGCCAAGAATCGCGAAGAGAGAGAGGTGCAGAGTAGGGAGTGGTTGGAGAAGAAGTGGGCGGAGGTGGAGGAGTTGGCGGAGAAGGGGAAGACTGGGGAGATCAATAAACTCCAGCTCGAAATCAAGAGACTAGAGGACTCTCTCACACGGAAAACCACCGAGAAGGAAAAAGAACGCGTGACGAAAGCTGTCCGTCTGCACAACCACCGGCTCAAGAAGCTCCAATGGGCGCTAAAAATGGTGTACAAGCGCAATGCGCTCGAGAAGACGCTGGCATCCGGCACCACTACACCTACAGAGACCTCCATCGTCGCAGCCGAAAAAGCAGCAGAAAATGCTTCCACCGAAACCCTTCAGACAACCTCTACCTCTGAATCTCCAAGATCGAATCTCAAAAACCCAATAACCACCTCCCTGCTCCCGCGCCACCTCTCCGCACCCCTCCCCGTCCCCTTCGACCTCTCCTCCGTAACGCTCGAATGGGCCGATCTCTATGATGCCGAATACGCTAAAGCCTGGCCGGAAGCCGTGGTGCACGATGTGATGGGCACGCTTCGTCGGAACCCGCCGGTGCCGAACGCGGAGAGGATAGCGTTCCCAGCATACGAGGAGGAAGTCCTCGCGATTAAGGCGACAGAAGAGGAGAAGCTGGCGAGGGAGAAGGAGGAGGAGGCGGAGAAGAAAGTAGAGGAGGAGAAAGGGAGGGTGGGGAGGGTAATGGAGAAGGTTAAGAAGATTGGGAATCCGTTTAAGTTGAGGGCGCTGCACTAGCGGAAATGCGCGGAATATAGATGTATTATACGGGAATGGGAGTATTGTACAATACTGTAGTTGAATATCACTAGTCAATTTTGTTTTATTATGGGCACCTCTTTTAAGTAGAACAAGAGAGAAACCAAGCCGAACCCCTCTATTCATCCCTTCTCCTCCCCGAATTTCTTACACCACACACCAAAACTTCACAACCAACCTCTCCTCCCCTTCCTCCACATTTCGCATCTCTCTTCACCCGTGTCCGATAATAAAACCCAAGTCCGTTTTACCAAAACAACCTCCTCCTTCCCCTCCTATACACATCTCTACCGGTAATACGCTCTCTAAGCGACCTCTCCAGCCATTGAATCTAGTATTCAAAACTCGCCAATAGACTGTGTTTCCGTCTGCCACACCCTTCTCCAAACTTCCTGTTCAGGAAATTTCTCCCTAACCATTCCCTTTTAGCGTAAAAGTATGCTGACCAATCAGTGTCAACGTGGTTCACCTCTTACCTGGTTCCAGTGTACGAGTCCGGAATATAGGCGTGGTTCACATAGAGGCGAAGGAGCAATCCAGCCCCCTTTCAAGTTTCTATTGAATCAAAGTAAGGGCAAGAAGTATTATGTATCACGCGTAGAGAAAAATTTCTACCTCTAAAACTTTTCCAATAGCCAGGTATTCACACCTCTAGCACTCAAATAGCTATGTCGATAGAGCTGCATTGGAATATAATCCTTACACTCTAGTATCTGAATATATAGCGACTGTTTTTAGTTAAGACTAAGGGATAGAAGGAGTGGATATCTGCGTTGAATCTTAATTGTCTAAGTAAGACGAGCGAGAAGGAGATAGTAGAAGGAGCTTAAAGGTGAGTCGTGCAATATCTGTAATGAGAGATATAATAAGAGGCTACATCTATCAAACCACGATAACAAAAAGACAAATAATATGTAAATCATTCGTTCATTCATTTCATTACCAAAATTTGTTCTGTCCTAACCTCATACCATACCGGTAATTCAAAGAAAAATGCATGTGAAAGATAATGCTACAATTTCATTATGTAGTCATGGTTCAGTTCGCAATACTGACGCCATGAAGGAGTTCAAACTCTCAGAGACGCATCGATCTCCATAAGCAGTCCATCTATCCACCAAGGTGAATTCATGGACAAGGCAATACATTGGCATATTTAGGATTTGTGCCCAATGTGCAACTTATTCTTGATTTTTTCGCCCATAGAGACCTTGTGGTCATCGTCGGCGTGAGCGCCTGGGTTAGTAGACTGAGCAGGGCCGCCGACAGTCTTGTGGATACCCTTGGACTCCAAGAGGCCTGCAATGATATTAGTTTTCATCGTCCCACAAATTACTCATCTTGAAGATTAACTCACGATCAGCCTCCCTCCCTGCACCAGGCAAGGTAGCATCGAAATTACCACCCTCAGCAGCAAGACCCGAAGTTTTGACCCACTGCTCGCCAGTGCCCTGTTCCTTGCCATGCTCCTGTCCGCCGGGATTTCCGATGGTGCTGTTTCTGCGCTCCTCCTGCGTGGCACCGAGCTTCTGCTCACCACCGTGCATCTTCATGGGCTCACCGGAGTGATCGTTGGGGTCGCGCTTCTTGAGGACCTCCTCGCCAGCTTCCTTTTGGTCTCTAACAGCATCAGCCTCTCTACCGGTTGGCTCATCGCCAGGCCTGTCGGCACCCTGCTGCTTCTGCGTTGGGCGGGCTCCAGAGAATGGGGCGGCACCGGGGTTTGGGTTTGACTCTGAAGGGTAGACGTCGTGACCCTTGGGGTCATTACCCATGTTACCGATGACACCAGTCTTCTCAGTGTTATGGTGGGGATGAGCAACACCACCGGTAGCAGCTGAGGCGGTGTTATAAGGGACTCTAGCGCCAGTGGAGTTGCCTCCAGTGGAGGAGGCGGGCTCGTCGAGGGAGCCAGTGCGGTCATTTGAGTAGGAGGTCGACTTAGTCTCGTCTAAACCAGATGAGGAGGTGTGTTTAGTGTCATGACCATAGCCGGAGCCGGAATCATATGACTTGTCACCACCGACAATGTGGGTGGTTCCAGTGGAGCTTGGGTGGTTGTCGAGGCCAGTGTTTGAGATTGAGCGGTCACCCGTGATGCCGGAGGCGTAAGACTTGTCACCACCGAAACCAGACGTGGTCTGCTTGCTGTCTAAACCATAGCTGGAGGTCGACTGATCGGCGGTGATGCCGCTATCATAGCCAGAGCCTGACTTGCTGCCAGTGTTTCCGAGTGGGTTGTAGTCAAGACCAGAGGTAGCGAAACCCGATGCGGAGCTCTTGTTGTTGTCGCCGTAGGTGGGCGATGAACGGTCACCAGCAACGCCAGAACCATAAGACTTGTTACCGCCGAACTCAGACGTGGAAGACGGCTTATACTCGTTGCCACGTTCGGATGATCGATTTCCGGCAATGCTGCTGTCTCCGCCTGTGAAACCACCAGTAGAGGTGGAATTGTCATTCAGACCATAACTGGATCCACCGGTGTTTCCACCAGTGAACCCACCAGTGGAGGATGACTTCTCGTTACTATAGTCGGAAGAATCGTTGAAGTTACGGATCGGCTTTTCGTTTCCGATGCCAGAGATGGAGGTCGAATTGTCGCCTGAGAGTCCACCTGCGATAGTTGGTTTATCATTACCGTAGGAAGTAGACTTGTAACCATTAACATCAGGTGCGAATATTGACTTTTCCTCAGGGAGGCAAGGTGTGGAGCCTACCTTATCACCAAAGTCGCTAATCTGCTTGTGCTCGGTCTGGTAATTACCAGTTGATGTATGTGGCTTGTCAGTCCCGATGCCTGAGTTGGACATTGTGGGCGGTTTGTAGCCTAGAACGGTTGGGTTGTCTGCTGTAGCTCTCTGGTTGAAGCCAGAGATATTTGAGGTTGTGTGGGAGGCCGTGTTGCTGGAAAGGCTTGTTGGATCGTCTGTAGGGGATGCTGTTAATACGCAAGCTGGGAGTGTGGATGATGTGAGCTATATACCTTTGTTACCCTGGTCATAAGGCTCGTCGATCGTTCCCTTTCCCTGTTGACCAGAGATAGGCTCCTGGCCCCCTGTCTCATTGCGCTGCGTCTCTTGATTCTTATCACCCCAGATAATCTTGCTGGCAGTATTCGCCGCAGCACTCGCGATGTTGCTAGCAGTGTCCATGGTGGTAGTCGGAGTTGTGTAGTTGTGTGAATTTGTATGGGTATCAGAAAGGCAAATTGAGATCGTTGAGGTTATGTAGTGGTTGAGGATAGTGATAGGAGACAAAGAGGGGTCGGAGATGGGAGCAATTAATGTAGCCTAGCTTGGGGAAGGCGATGACGTCGTCGTTGGTAAACAGGCCATTCCGGCAGCAGCCACCAGTCATTGACCGTCACCAGCGTCAGAACGAAGGGGGCGCAGTATTGCAGTGAAGACGTAGCCTACTCTCTTTCCTCCCGTTTTTCACCCAATTACACCGTCTAAAGCCTGAGATAACCATGGTCCAGGAGCACTGAATTGCTTATGGTGACAGTCCAATTGAACTGTGGCACCGCTAAGCTGCCTCTACGAATCCAATTGCTCATGAGGGTTGCGGCCCAGATCATGGTGTGGCCTCGAACAATGTACGTGACGTTCCCCATGGGGTGGAACTAGTATTTGGTGGAGGTGAGAGGGGGTGAGGGGAAGTTTGGTACGTCATTCTACAAATGATGCAAACAGTGCAAACAGTGCAAGCAGTGCAAAACAGTGCAAAACAGAAGTACAAACATGCCTAGATTAAGTAAGCTGGAAATACGTGCATGTGTCGCGCCGCAACACTCACCCCCACTCTTCTTTTCTATACCTAGGTCCCTAAATTTTTATACCCAAGTCTGGCATAATGTAGGTATCCTATGTTGGACTTTAGCAATCCGGTCGTTGTTTACCTTGAGCAAAGAGCCAGGAAAGAGGGGCGCCAGGAGTCCACCGCAATTGTCCAACAAGGAGGCTTCGTACTTCCAAGTTTTTCAGAGGAGGATGGCCTTCCGATACATACGTCAGTGTTCTTCTTGAGACGCTATATATGCAGAGCACCAACCCATCTAATTTTCCTCGCGCCGTGCCGGCTCTAGGACCTCGCTTCCGCAGACTGAAGTGGAGTTTCCTCTGCACAGAATTCCCGAAGCCAGGAATTTGTCTCCTCCGGATATTGCACGATACTGGACGTAGCTCAAACTGGGCAGACGGAGATGCATAGGTGCCCGTCGGGAACTGTTTTGGGAACTTGCTGGCTCAGAACAAGCCTTTTCCACCACCGAGGTTGCATTTATCCAGCCGCTATTGTATGCATGCTACTGACACTCAGGCTTCAATACGATAGACGAACACGAATCCGAGTCCAGTATTCGCAAAGTCCGTATTCGTATGCGTTGCTGAACGTCTTTGAAATTTATCTCTGTGTTTTCTTTCTCTCTGCCGGTCTGTATAGACTTGCTATACCCGGTTTCTCTTCAACTTCTCTTATCTCCTTCTTCCTCCACTTTCGTTTCGACAACCTTAGCTCCTGAAAGAACCACATACAAACTCATATCTTTATTTGGACACACTAATTGTCACACTTTCTCTAAACGTGTATGATTATCGTTGTCACATGGTGTGTGCTTTCTATACCCCTGCGGCGACCGAGGTTCATTTCTCTGCCAAATTTTAGCCTTTGCTATATTCTCTCTACGCTCAGTTCCTTGTACTCAGCACGGATCTTTCCTCCAAAACGTGGAAGTGGCTGTCTTTAGAGGCGCACCCCGCATTTCACCTTTTCGGAATCACCTCCGAAGGCGGGGAGAGGGTTGACTGAATGCTATTGCGGGCACTAACCATCGTTGTACAGAGATGGAAGAGATGAATACTCTAAGTTTCAGTGTTCCCTAACTTCCAATGCTCGCTTTCGGATTCAGTGGTTCAGCACGGTTCATTAGTTTGTTATTGAACTCCACACTTCAACGGCTCGTTGCGAATTTTCATTACCTCTTGCTTTCCTCAGGAAAGTATAAACGAAGCGTGGAAAACGGATTCAGGCTACTAACCGCAATGAGAAGAACTCCGAACTGCAGTAAACATGATTATCACGATGAATTTCCTGCTGGCTTACAACAAGACACCAAGTTCGGAAATATTATGGTTACTACCCCACGGCTCTACCGCTCAGCTGCCGCTGGCGTTCGTTGGCGCAAGGCATTTTGGCAAATACCCCTGAGGATCTAAAGCCCGAAAGATGATGATAGGCCAATTGCCCTAAACCGCTCACCAGCACCAAGGCACCAAAGCCTGCAGCTCGTATACCACCAGGCTTTTGCTCCCTCTGCTATGTACGACCTCCATCGAGATTTGGATTCGCATGGGTAATTAAGCTGCATGCATACACGGAGCAACCGGGGAACTGACAAGTATCTAATTACATTGAATCAGGTGGACATGTTTTTCTTGTTGACCGAGGGAAGCAACGAGAATCCTCTTGTGAAAGCTCGTGAACGATGTGGAGTAGAGACTCTGAAGCCTATATGAAGCCATGTTGGACCCTCATTTGAAAGATAGGTGACCTTCTGGAATTCTTCCTCTACAGTTGCTCCCCCGCAGTCGCCGGTCTCCTACAGGTTCAAGATGAAGTCCTTCGCTTTGCTAAGCCTTCTCCCCTTTGCTCTGGCTGCTCCTGCGCCGGCCAAGAGGGCTGCTGCTCCTACTGTGGTCATCCCATCCCCAGCTGCTACCGTCGTTGGCAAGCCTGGTGTGGTTGAGACTTTCAATGGCATTCCCTTTGCCCAATCCCCAGCTGGGAAGAACCGTCTGAAGCCACCGAAGCCCCTGACAGCTCCTCTCGGAAAAGTTGACGCCACTGGATTACCAATGTCTTGCCCTCAGTTGCTTTTCAGCCTCGACGAACGCAACTTTCCGACCAATGTGCTTGGAGAAATCCTTAGCACTCCGCTTTTCCAAACCGTTGCCAACGTTGGCGAGGACTGCCTCAATATCAATGTTCAGCGGCCAGCGGGAACAAAACCTGGGGATAAACTCCCAGTTTTGTTCTGGATTTTCGGTGGAGGGTTCGAGCTTGTAAGTCATATACTGCCCAAACCTTGAGCGCGATCTGATTATAGTAGGGCTCAAATGCTATGTATGACGGCACGTCACTTGTAGCAGAATCCGTTGTCCAGGGAAAGCCAATTATTTTCGTGGCTGTGAACTACCGTGTTGGTGGCTTCGGTTTTCTTTCAGGAAAGGAGATTCTGAAAGATGGCGCCGCAAACTTGGGTCTGCTCGATCAAAGACTTGGACTGCAGTGGGTGGCCGATAACATCGCTTCCTTTGGCGGAGATCCTGACAAGGTTACCATCTGGGGCGAGTCTGCGGGAGCTATTTCAGTACTGGACCAGATGGTGTTGTATGACGGTGACAACACCTATAAGGGCAAGCCACTCTTCCGAGGTGGAATCATGAACTCTGGTAGCATCATTCCAGCCGACCCAGTCGATTGTCCCAAAGGTCAGGAAGTATATGACACTGTAAGTTACACCATTCGCTCTATCAGATTATCTCTAACCGTTCATAGGTGGTTAAGGAGGCTGGTTGCTCTGCTGCCGCAGACACCCTCGAATGTCTCCGTAGCGTGGACTACCAGACCATGATGCATGCTGCCAACTCCGTCCAAAGCATTCTCAGTTACAAGTCCGTCGCCCTTGCATATCTCCCACGCCCTGACGGCAAGGTCTTGACAGCCTCCCCTGAGGTCCTCGTCCAATCTGGCAGATACGCCAAGGTCCCTTATATCGTCGGCGACCAAGAAGACGAAGGCACTCTCTTTGCCCTCTTCCAGCCTAACATCACCACCACCAAGGAGCTCGCAAACTACTTCAAGGAACTCTACTTCCACGATGCTTCTGACGAGCAGATCAACGACCTTATCGCTACTTACCAGACTATTACTGACGACGGTTCCCCCTTCCGCACCCTCCTCCTGAACAACTGGTACCCGCAGTTCAAGCGTCTCGCCGCCATTCTCGGTGACCTCACCTTCACGCTCACCCGCCGTGGTTTCCTCCAATACACCAGCCTCATCACCCCCGAAGTCAAGAGTTGGTCGTACCTCTCTTCATACGATTACGGCACCCCCATCCTCGGCACCTTCCATGGATCCGACCTCCTTCAAGTGTTCTACGGTATTCGCCCTGATTATGCGTCAACTGCTATTCGTGGATACTACTATTCTTTTGTGTATGACCTGGACCCGAACAGCAACAACAAGTTGGCCAACTGGCCGCAGTGGAGCAAGAGCAATACGCTAATGCAATTTTATGCGGATACGTTCGCGTACCTCAAGGATGATTTCAGGAGCGATACTTATGATTTCCTCGTTAAGAATATTGCTAGTTTCCATATCTAATGGGTGGGGTCATGGATACTGGGGGAGAGAAGATGAAGGGATGTTGGAAACGGTGCAGATATTAGTTATGGTCTGCATTATATATACCTTTGCATTAAGCACCTTAAGTAATATGAGAAGATCTCACAAAAATCATTCCTACTTTAAACCGAGTCTTACTTGCTGCTATCTCCTAAGTGGGAACCAAGTAATTCGAAAGCTTGAATACTCAGATCCAACCACTCCTTCAGATGAGAGTTTGATCGACTTGGACTATACTCCATCTTATGACAAATACTGAATCAGTACGGTTGAGAATTGCTTTAATAGACCATTCCAATCTCAGTACTCAAAGAGTATGACCTGGCCTGTATTATTTATCTATCGAACTGGAAACAAGAATCAACCCGTGACAAGTAGCAGTATTGATATCAATATCAATGGGGAAGCATTTCGTAGAAGGAAAAACATTTTATCAATCTTTGCTTGCAATAGGAAGGAGAGGCGTTCCGTTGAAGGCCAAGTCCGGAATTACATAGCTCCGCTCCGCGCGACCAACCTGCAGGATCATCGCCGAGCCTTTGTTGGACTTGTACTGGCCATCGCCTTCAGCACCGGGACAACGTCCATATCAAACCACGACAGAGCCGGCCATGTTCTCTCCCGCCCTTGGGAGAGCTGTCCGCTCTACCTGTGCCATCTCCACCCCCTCCGTGTGCACCGCGACACGTCCAGTCACAGTCAGCGCCCTTGCCGCCAACCAGCAAACCTTTAACCGACGTCCGCATCAACGCCGGTACTCCTCCTCAAATGCCTCGATACCGCCGGATAACTCAAATGGATCGAGTTCTGCACAGCAAGCTCCGGGAACTAGTACAGCAAGGACCCCAGCGAGAAAGTTGACCGGCCGTAACGGGAAGAAGAGGTCGACAGCTCCCGCGCTGAACGTTCCGCACGTGCCTCCTACGGACTATCTGCAGAAGCCGGGTATGGAGAATTAGAACTGCCCAGTTTTACGTATTCTTTCTGCTAACACTATCTAGATGTCAAGATATCATCCTTCTTCTCGCTCCACCGCCCTATCTCCGTAACCTCGGCTGTACCCGTCGTATCTACCTCCGCTGCTTTCGACTCCATATTTATGCCTCGCACTGTGAATAATCGGAGAGCCGTATTGGATAACATTCAGACCTTAACCAGCGGCATTGAAAGCTTAGAGGCAGCCCTGAGGGGGCAGGAAACGAAGCATGACGAAATACCATCGGAGGAGATGGTGAAGCATTTGGATGGAATTCCTCAGGTGTCTGTCGATCAGATGTTGTCACAATTTGTCCCCTTCAGACCTCCTCCGCCACCGGTACCTTTCGATCAGACCGCCCCCGAGGCTGAGCCCGCCCTGGGCGCCGATGCTGCCAGCATACAACCCATGGTCGTTGCAAAGAAGGCATGGAGTGCCACTGTAGTGGTCACCGAGTCCACAGATGCGGCAGGCCACCGGTCGTATTCCGCATCCACCTCCCCAATGGTCGAAATCGGGGTTCCGCCAAGAGAAATGGCAGACATGGAGGAGATTGAGATCCGGCAGCCATTCCTGGATCGCATGAGGGTCCGAGACGACGCTTATAACCGTACTCTCGAAGAGCGCTCAAACAGGGGGAACACACATATGCAGCTTATCAGTGTCAAGAGGCAACGGAAGCTCAAGATGAAGAAGCACAAGTATAAGAAGTTGATGAGGAAGACAAGGTTACTGCGGAGGAAGTTGGATAGGAACTAGTAGATTTCTGTTAATAGAGGATCCCCTAATATTGGACATAGAGCTCCGGAGGACCGGCCCGAGTGTTGCAGTGCGGTTTGAATGGGACAAAAATATGTGCAGGATCAGGACAATAAGCGCCGTAATCGCATGGGCAAGATGCGTATAACACACCGAAAACCAGTGACTTTGCGCTCGAACGAGCCTTGTCCGCTTCAACCCGAATCCGCTTAGATTTGCACATTCTCCTGCCATTTGATCGCTGGCAAAGCATAAGGACTCTCCACTCCATTTCTTTAGTCTTTAAGCAAGCCGCTCAGAGTAGCATCTCTGTCTGGTTGCATGAGGTGCTAGCATATACCGTCTTTTTCATTCTGCAATAGAACATCCTAAAGCCAAATCTTCTTGTTTTCCATGCATTCGACGAATGTCAATTTCATCATCACATTTTTCTGACCTTTTCACAGTTTGGTATACAATTGTGCTTGAGTTTCGGAACGCATTAGAAGCGTTCCGTGGTTATAGCGGCTATAGGGGTCCCGATGCTAGCTGAAACCTATATGTAACCTCATGAGTCGCAACCAGCATCGTCAACACCACACCACCACGACTTGAAGTTCGGCTATCCCGCAAAGACTTTATAACATACTCTTAACAAACTCTATTATGCACTGACATCGACGCAGTCCGAAAATCATATACCGTTAAGGCTTCACGATGCCCGTTGCTGCATAATAACCTTGGCATCACTACCGCCTGTTCCATTTTGTCCAAACTTTCGGACACCTTGGCGGAAGAAATCGAGTGTCGTCTTCAAACAGCAGTGTTCTAGACTAGGTCAGCCCTCCTTGACACACTTCCTCCATGGAGGAGCAATCATTGGAGGGGGTGCTGAAGAATGAAATGTATAAAAGCGATATCTCCGCCTCGTTATTCCTTTCCTTCTTCAGTTCACTCAAACGTCAACATCTGGTTCTCTTTCAGTTTCGTCACTCTTTCTTCTATTTATTCGTTCTTTTCTTCGGCTGGGCCATATTTTTACTGAGCTAGTCTCATACATTCTACCGAACTCATTTTGTGCCTCTCATACGCTTAAACGACTTTTCAACTGTAAATACTTGGACACCGAAACTATGATTGCTAAATCAGTTCTCATTGCTGCCCTGTTGGCTTATGCCGAAGCTCGGTAAGCATTTGTCTATCTCAGATATTTGGATGAGGACTCACAAGTCCTAGCTTCGGCCAAGAACAACTCCCCATCTCAGCCATCTCAGCCATCAAGGAGGGAGCTCCAGGCGCCGCCGCCACCATTGCCGGAGCTGCTGTTAGTGACTTGCTTGGTGCTGCGAATGCTTGTGCTAAGGTACAAAAATATCCCCCTCCAATCCATTCGCTCCTTTCCGCATTCCATACCCTTTTCAAACCCATCCTGACTCTCTACGCAGCTCCAACGCGCCGACCAAATCATAACCGAGCTCGGCAGTGGTACCGACGCAGTCGCAGCAGCCATCGGTCTCGTCACCGCCGAAAAAAACACCAATCCCTTCGCCAACGGTAACGCCCAGAAAGTCTGCGATGATCCATCCCTTCCTGCGTCCGCCGAGCTCAGGGGTATTACACCGCTTATTGATCCAGATGTTGATGTGGATGGGAGCGTGAATGCGCTGAGTGCACAGACGGCGCAGAATCCAGTGGATGCTACCGGGAAGAGCATTTTGGATTTGCTTACGGATGCAGGGCTTGGGGATGTTGTCGTGGGCGAGGCGGCTGCTGGGGGTGCTGTGGGAGGAAATAATGGCAACAACAATGCCAATCAGAATCAGAACCAGAACCAAGGCCAAAATGAAAACAACAACCAGAACGCCAATGACAACCAAAATGCCAATAACAACCAGAGCCAGAATCAGGGCAACAACAACCAGAATCAGAACCAGAACCAGGGTGCCAATCAGACTAGTAAGTTATCCATGAAGGAGCTGCCATCTCAGGAGAACATTGACTTAACAAAGAATCAGTTGACTGCAACGATGTAGCTGACGGCAACAACGGCGACACTGCCGATGACAACGCTGATGACAACAACCAGAACCAGAACCAGAACCAGGGCAACAACAACAACAACAACAACAACAACAACAATAATAATCAGAACGCCAACAACGGCAACGACAATGGCAACGCCAACCAGGGCCAAAACCAAAACGCCAACAACGGCAACGCCAACCAGAACGCCGGCAACGACAACGGCAACGCCGGATCCAACGTCTCCGCTGACGGAGCCGACTTCGGCCTCTGCACGCCTACCATATTCTTCGCCGGCGGTCTCGGGGGCCGCCCTGCCACCGAATTTACATTCCAGATGACGGACCCTCTGGCCGCTAAAGGACAGCAAGAAGCTCTCAATCCCAATATCATTACGAATCGCCTGTGTGATCAGCTGGGTAACGTGTGTCAGGCGAATCAGGCTGGGATTGATAAGTGTTTGGCTGCGAAACAGGTTGTTGCGGATCTCGGGACAAGGGATCAAGCTACTGCCGATGCGTTTAATGCAGCTGTTGGGTTCGCTGGGGCGAAGAAGGTGAGGAGAGGGACTGCTGTTGCGTTCACGGCTTAAGCGGCATAGCCTGGAGGTTATCCAAATGAAATATGGGTAAAGGCCAAAGAATCCCATGCGAGGAGGCCCAAATTAGGATAAGAGCTGAAAATTAGCGGCAACGGGGATCAGTATACTTCCTGAGATAGATATTGGAACATGTATAACAGTTCCCCCTAGGCTACCCAATGTGCTGTCTATAAGTGTTTTGGCGTGGAAATCCAACTGTCCTAGGAATAACTTGCTTAGCCTTCAGACACGGAAATTCAATATCGGAACAAGTGCGATGCTCCCCCGGCGCCTGGATTGCATATGCGCTCTATCTGATGCACATTACTATTACGATTGAGCTAATGGCATTTCAGGAACCCCATGACCTTGCTTATGGAATTGGTAGTTAATCGTATGCGCGAGATGTTTGAAGTAGGTAGGGGTCGTTAGAGGAGGGGAGAATGTAGCGCCTTGCTGCCTAGATGTAGCGAGAGAGGGTGGGAGAACTTGTGGTAGGAAGGCAGCCTGTTTGGCTAAGACAACTCTGAAAACCCGCCGATTGTTAAGATGAATTAAGGAGGTAGGCAATAGTTAAGGGCTGCTAGCTAACGAAATAGTTAAGGGCTGCTAGCTAACGAGGTAGGAGGTCTAGTTAGTACAGTAGTGCGGCGGAAAGGAGATGGTTAACGGCTTTTATAAGAGGTTGTTGCAATATTAGGTCTGCTTGTTTAGGGGGGGTTTTGGAGGTGAATATTTATTGCAGGAAACGGTTAGGGAATAGTCTCTAGCTTTTTATGGGGGGTTGTTAGGAGGGGAGGAGGTAACTTAAGGGGATAGGGCCAGGTGTTGGATGTCGGATATATAAGGAAGTTTTGGAGTGGGAGGGTTACTGTGGAGGATTAACTGATTAATAGATAGTTGATAGTCGGCTGACACCGGGTTAAAAGCAGTTAAGGTGTTGAAGAAGAATGATGGGGAGGCCAAACTGCCTAATCAGGCAACTTTATAAATGTTTCCATTCCCGCAAAAACGCACTAACTCGCAACTAGTTGACAACTCGTTATCAAACTTTATAAGTGGTTATTAGAGTAGGGGAGAGCGACGACCTTGGAATGAGTGATGTTAGATATTATCTACCTATGCAAGGTCTTGAAGCTTTGGATTACTCCAGATAATAAACATTTATTGCCGGCTGTTGTTTTAGCGTCAAGCATAATAAGTAGTCGGGCTTAAAGTGATTTTGATATATATCTGGATTAAAGGTTTCAGATGTCGACCTAGAGGACTGGATGTAATAGAAGGAAGGGTTGTATTAACGGTTGAAGTAGGGATTTGGTATTAGAGTTTCCACTCTTTTTGTGTATCTGATTGATTCATTTTTATGAATAGGCCCTAAGAAGAAGAGGAGAACATACAAGGTAACATGGTACGAAGTTTATTATTTCTCTATACACCAAACCCTACAATTCTCCCTGCTTGAGGCGCTACTGAATCCCCCTCCATGACTATTTTAAATGGAAAGTGTCATCATCCAGCCTCGCCGCAGCCATGCATATGAGATGCGGCGTATCCGTCGCTTATAAGTCTCCGAGACATCAATAATGGGAATTGGGGTCCATTTATATCAATTTCATGATCCCATATTATCAGTTCCAAAATCCGACCTAGACATGAAATTAGGTGTTGTCCTATTATCCTAGCCCTTACCCATGCTCGCGTCGGCGAATATCACTTGCTGACCACCACTTCAACAAGAAAGCATATCCAGTTAAACTAACCCTACAGATATAACTCCTTTAGGCAGCAGATAATGAGCTTGAGATTTGGAATGCTGAGAGTACCTTAGGATGGCCATCTCCATGAACAGGGGTTGGCACACTTTCTGTTGGGATATAGTCCTCGCTGATCACATCTCTATGTAGAATTGATTACACCCCAAAGATACCGGAGGCCATCTGATACACCGTGATACCCGGACCCGGAAACAAAAGTCCCTCAACCCGCAGCGTTCCCCTTACCTAGAGAACCAGAAGTCTAGAAGACTAGAACCAAAGTTAGTCAACATGGTGAATGTCGATCCGAGAATCGAAGAACTAATCACATCTTCTCTAATGACACCTCATCCCGTCTCTTACACCATCCCCCTTTCTCCTATAAACCACTCTACAAATCCCCCAAAAGGCATATAAAGTGTGGTGGTACAACACCGGCCGTCCACCCATAGCGTCCACATCCCATCTATATTAAAGTTGCTGCAGGTATCCATAATCCCCAGTCTTCCAACCTTTCGGTGTGTTCGTGCAGCGTCTTTGCCGTTATGGCGTGTCCGGTGTCACCTACGGCCGGACCGAATCGTGGCTTGATATTCCATAAATGGGGACAAGATCGGCAAGGTTCTGAGTCAGCTTTCAGAGAGGGGCTTGGGGCTTTGGGATAGGGGGGTGTGAGATGCCGGAAAAGGCGGCTTCGGTGAAACTTGGACGATGTTGGATGGTGAATAAAGCAGTGAATCCATTCATGCGATTTGATATCATCTAAGAGCTACAATATGGAATCGAAAGAGAACTTCTCCCCATACTACCTCTCTCTTTTAAGTATGGGGATATGAGAGAACTTTACTTTGGCACAATCTTAATATTTCCTATTCTCACTATTCTCGTGCAATCTCCCCTATCACGCAAATAAAACCACATCCGCAGGACTTTGGGGGAATATTGTGTAAGCCAGACGCCATCACTCCGAATCAGTTTGAGAGGAGGAAAAAAAAAGGAAAAAGTGTATATCATCACATCGTCCCTAGAACAACCAAAGAATCGAAACAAAATTAAAGAACCGATAAACCTACTCACCCACACTCGGTATCGGGGGAAGAAAGGAATGCAAGCCATGACTCATAAAGCCTTAGCAATCTTATCGTTTGGTGCCGAGAAATCAAAAGTGAGACCTTTTCAATTTTCCGCAGTAGTAATGGTGTGTGATGTTCTGATAGGTTCTGCATGTGATGGACTGCAGAGAGCCCCGGGACGAGTTGGCAAAAAAAAAAAACAAAGAAACAAGTACTGAGTGCTGAGTTCTGATCTGTATCGGTCGTTGTGGTATGTGTCGCTGCCAAAAAGAGAAACAAAGTATTGCTCTGTCGTACGGTTTCCGTCATATGTAGAGGTATGACGCGCATGCAATGTGCTATGCTATTTTAACCGAAATGCCCGCCGCCTATCCCCCGGAGTACTCTGTCCTGGAAGTCAAAGGATCAGTTCGTTCAGGTTGCGCTGCACAATCATGTCCTGCACCGAGGCCATGGTGATCTTGAGCAGATTCGTGTCCGTGGCGTTGGTGTAGTGGACGTAGACTTCTTTCTTGGGGTGCCTGACCAGGTTGCGGAACTTGTTGGCGAAGAACTCCTGGCCGGCTTCGATGTCGGTGGGCTTGCCTGTGTAGTCAGGGAACACCTTGTGGATAGGGCTCATGCCCCCTGAGATCTTTTCGCGGAACAGATCAATCTTGTTTAGGAAGAGAATGAGGGCCGACTTCTCGAAGTATTTAGAGTTCGAAATCGATTCGAAAAGCATCAGTGCTTCGTGCATTTGGTTCTGTATAACGGTCAATTATGTCACTTTATGCACCAGGGCGAATACACTTGCCCCATTCCGGTCTTCCACCAACACGTGATCGTAACCACTAATGGCGACCAAGAAGAGAACGACTTGAACGTTGTCGAACACGTGAATCCATTTCTTTCGCTCCGACCGCTGACCCCCCACATCGAACATGCGGTACGTCAGATTACCGAGCTCGAAGACCGTCTCCGTAATGCCGGTGGTTCGTAACCGCGTCCGCAAAATGTCCTGGTCTGTTGGTAGATAGTCTTTTGCGAAGAGGCGTTCAACGTCAGAGAAGAAACTAGGCATGTTAGAACTGCAAGGTTGGCTAAAACAAAGTACTCACTAGCTCAGGTTGTCGTGAAGAGCATATTGGTTGCCCTTCAGGATCGCCAGCTGAACTCCCTTGTCCACCCAGAGACTGTTGAAAGCGGCTAGACATTCCGTGGGCATGGGATCCTCAATGCCAATCTCCGGGTCAGCTGCAATGAGCTCCGCAAAACGCTGAAGAGTGTCAGTGTCAATCGCACGAACCCCCTACATAAGTGCTGGAGCCTTACGATGTTGTCATCGTCCTCAAAGTCCGTCTCCTGCTCCTGCATAGCGGCAAAGATGGTCTGGAACGCTGAAACAAGATTGTTGAAGATGATGGAACGCCATTGTTTCCGCTCGACCTTGTTGAACCCGCCAGCGTGTATCACTCGCATCTGCTTGAGCACCGTAGACTTGCCACTCTCACCAGCACCTAGACAGGAGTCAGCCCAAGCACAGCACACATCAGTCCACCAATTGTTCCATACCAAGGAGCAACAGCTTCACTTCACGTTCCTGCCTCCTCCTGTCATTCCTGATGGTCTTCTCAATCTCATCGTTCCTCCGAGAGTCGGGGTCTTCCGGCTTCTTTCCAAAACACATTATGCCTGGGGCCATGAATTACGTTAACAATTATTGAACAGAGATAGTGGCTCGTTGCGGAGGGCGGAGGTGTCTACCAGTGGGTGCGTGGAGTTAGAAGCGGAGGGAAGGCAAGCACTTTTTCGAAAACGGGACTAGAGAAGTTATTTCAAGGTTAGCTATATTTACGACATGAGTGAGAGTAGTATATATAAATTATGGGAGACGGTTACAGTGTGACAAGGGGACTGGGGCCAAAAGCGGGACGATCCACGTTCAGCGGGAGGAAACGAGCCGACGCGGTGGATGGCTCTCAGAGAGAGGCGAAGCAGAAAGGGGAGGGGGATGAGACGAATAAGAGGAGAAGGAGAGGAAGGAAACGCTGGCGGGGGTTTCCGTACCTGGGGGGGGGGGGGGGTGAGAGAGAAGACAAAGACGACGGTACACAGCCCCTGTAGTGGTTCGGAGGTCGTCGAGAGAAGCAATAAATTATTGATGGTGAGAAGATTGCGCACAAACCCCTGCGTTGCCTTGGCGGTTGTTCTTGTTTCGAGACGGAGCCAGCTGTGGGATGCTGAAGAAGCCGCAGGTGTACTGAGATTGAAGCCCTGTTGCAACTCGAATAAGAAGCTTTTGAGCTTGCAACTGGTTGGCAGAGATGGAGGGGAAAGCAGGTCGGCGAACAACAAACGCGGCCCGCAGTGGGCGGAGGAAGAAGCGAGATAATCTAACTTCTACCAACACCAGGGCAAGTGAATGCCTCGAACAGACGAGCGGGCTGTGGTGTGGTGGTGGTGGTGGTGGTGGTGGTGGTGGCGTCTGGTGTATAGCGGGGAGAAAAGGGAGGGTTGTCGTGGGGAGAGATGGAGAGGTTCGGTTCGGGAGTCAGGGCCAAAGCTGCCGGGCTGGACAGAGAAAGATAAAGAAAAAGATGAGCACGAAAAATATGCTGTTGAGTGCAGCCGAACTCTGATGAGCAATTATCAAGGCTATACTTGCCTGCAGGAGAATTAGCCCAAGCTTCAAGCCAGGCTGGATGCGTGGATGTTTGTGTTCGCGGGGAGGATAGATTTGGAGGGGTTGGAGAAAGAAGGACGAACTGCTCGCGCTTCCATTCAAAAATATTCTCCGGCGATGCAATTCACTTCAAAGTCCAAACACGTAACATCAGGTCCGCTCTCTCAGCAACAAATTTCTTCTGCAGGCTCTCCTGGGGTGCGTCTTGTGGCGGCCACCGGTCCAGCTCCTTTTCCCGAACGTGAGGATTTGGATTCACTTTAGCTGCGTTTCATTCTATGGTTGCGCACTCGTCGGGCTTAGTACGCCGGCTTTGTTCCCTCCCCTGCATACATCTCGACAACGACTGGCCTCGCTGGCCCAGCTCACTGTCACTGTCCGTTACCCGCAGTATCACTTTGCCTTAATTACAGACATAGCAGATTATACAGCTTCTGGGCGGCCTGATTGAGTGTGCAAGAACGTGTCTATTAGTTTGCAGTGCAAGCCCCCCTCCCCTCCCAAGGGCCTCTCTCTGTCCTGCATCTCCCAAATCCGCAGCCTCTAATCAGTCCTGTCTCGAGCTCTCAGCACGCCCTCTCCGGGCCTGTGTTGAGTGTCCCTCAGCACCACACACATTCTGCTCATGCAGAGTGAGTGTTCTTTCTCGACCTCTCCGTTCGAAGACGTCCCGCGGACTGTTTGGACTAAACGTTAGCTCCCATGCGAAACTTGCATCTTACTATTCCTCCCTATTATTTAGCTATCATTATTATTTATCTAAGCCGTTGGCACTAAGAAGCCGGCCATGTTTAACAGCACGTCTCATCACTCCACTCTTCTCCTCCAGTTTGGGTTTGTCTGTGCTTTCTTCTTGAAATGCCCCCCACCCCCAGTTGTTAGAACTCTTTTTTGCTTCTTCGGCTCCCTCTCCTGCAAGCTCTTGGATCTTGTACGAAGTACTCCGTACCGCATTTCGGCTTTACTTTCCACCCGTATCCAACAACGAGCACACGGGGGCAGCATCCTGAAAAAAAAAAAAAAAAAAAAAAAAAAAAGGCCGGCCGGCTCTCTGCATGGTCCCTTCCCTCTATCGCAGGCTGCTGCACACTGTTTTGATGGCGAATTGACGCCGAATCTCAAGTTCGTAGTGAAACCTATCAAACCAGGCCTCATCTCCTGCATGACGGATGCTGCGGCGAATGCGATTCCACAGGGGTAAAATATGTCTCGTATGATGGAATCTGCAAGTCCCCT